>DWTF01000121.1:0-15748 GCA_018250225.1 Udranomia kikkawai
TTTTAAAGGTACTCGGTACCGTGGGAGCGATACCGAGTTATGTGGGATTTCCACCCACTAAAAACCCCTCGGTGACCATCCTGTGCTTTGTGGGGGTACTCAGGATCTCCGATGGAACTTCAACTGAGTATTAATGTAACTCCTAGATGAATATTTAGGTACAAGCGTATTCAAACTATAAAATGATCATACACAGTACGTAGGTTTGCTAAGATACTTACGTGAAGTACACTCGGCCATGTGAGTCTGGCGGTGCTTTCCATACAAGCGTTGCTCTAGTTTTCTCCCTCGGGTCGGCGTGAGTGATGGACGCGCATTCTGGGTGAATGGTCGTGTTAGGCGCCTCGTCCCACGAGCCCAACCATTCATCTGTCTCCGCGGAACGAGCTTGGATGAAGAAACCTTTGAATGGTTCCGCCCCTTCTATTGTGACTGAAAAACATTACGTTATTCTTTAACACGTTTCGATTGTAGTTCATACGAGCCCACGTGTAAGCCGCGTCCTATTCGTTGCGTAATATTTTCGTTCTGTATTAAAGGCTTTGTACCTTTATACATTATAAATTTAAATAGAGGTTTTTATATAATTCTGTTACACAAATCATCTACATCTAAAATCAGCATGTAATTTATTTGATGGTAAGTGCAATTGTCACCTATGCGCATCAGTAGGTAGATATGCAATGCCATTAAGACCAGCTAAGTTCTACCTGAAACACAATTGCACGTTTGAGGACTAAAATGGATTCTTTGTTTTGTTTGATTTGTTGTTTTTTTATGTCAACCCGATTGCAGTGGTGTTACAGCGCAAGATTACACAAAATTCCACCCTCAAAGAAATAAAGGATAAGATCATGGGCGAGAACGAGAGGTCGCGGAAGGATGCTTTACTTTACCTAAGGACCTTACAGGACCTTATCATGACGCAAGAAGAAGCTTCAGAGATGGAGAGAGACACAGAAGAAAAATTATATTAATAGCAGGGTTTGAAAGGGCGGCAGACACCTTTGCGATGAAACTTAGAATTTGATAAAAAGTAGATATTTCATTAACAATCCTGAATAAAGCAATTCCGGTTTTCGATAAAAGTAGTGCTCAAATACCATTTGTACAAATACCGATATTTACAAGAGTGTATCAAGCGTTTAGCATTTTTTTACACATTCTAATGATGCACAATTTTTTTATAAGTAGGAACATAATATTTTTGTCTAATATATTTTAAACCACAATAAAAATAAAACAGAAATGTGCGTAGGTACTACTTGGTTAAGACTAGAAGTCGTTTACACATTAATTAACTAAACGAGCTACCAAGCAACTAACCATAAGAAGTGACCTACAAAACCAGCAGATTGGGTCTTGCTTAACTAACAGTGAGCGGTTTATCCACTACGTACCACTCAATTTATCAATGAAATGAACGTATTTTTGGCAGTGGCTTATACACTAGTTTGTTTGACATTGAGTAATTATGTAAAATAATAAATTATATCATAATTAAAAAATGAAACCAAAAACCGACGTGTGGCGAAGTATGCTTTAGTGTTCAGCTAACTGCTGTTTGGGAATAATTAAAATATTATCTTATAAGTATAGAACGATTTAACAAGTCTTCTAAATTATCTATTCTGTATTATATTGTTATTATTGAAGATTGTTATTATTGTTAAATTTACATTACTCTTAAATACTGAAATGAAAGATCCTTAGTAGCCGAAGCAAAAATTATTTCATAGCTGATTGAGGGTATTGATAGGTATCCCAGGCTCAAAATAAAAACAGATATTTTGTGCCCCGGTAAATTTATCTCAATTTTAACTGCTTAATTGTACTAGATGACACTATGTTAGAATCTCTATTGATGGTACCGAATGCTTTATATAATATAATTAAAGGTATCTAATGTCGGCATCCTAAGTAACCAGATTAAGTTTGAAAATAAGCTAAGAGTAGTTATTTATTTGAAAGTAAAGAAATATAGAAGAAATACAAAATGATTATGTAAGACAAATAAACGTTTTATACATGCACAAAATTAAAGATTGCAAATGTAATTTAGTTTTTTTGCGAGTAGCCTTGTAATGACTATGATCATTGTTGTTGCAATTTGACATGTTGATTACATATTCAGAAGATGTAGTATTTGCATTGCAAAATATGCGAAAAGTGACCGCACATTCTGAGTTCTTAAGTTATACAAAAAAGACTTGTTTGAGAAATTAATTAACCCAGATTTTGCGTAGTTGATATCGTTATTAATTGTGTAATGATGTCATTTTTGTATATTGTTTTATTTTTAAATCGATAATTACTTGCGTATCATATTTTTTAATTTGAAATTAATTAATTAGCCTTAATACCACATCTTCGAATCTCGGGAGCTCAGTAAGTTTTGTTATGAAAGTTAAAAGATTTACAAACGCAACGTATTTCATATGCAAAAAACATACTAGAATAGTCACTACATACCTGTTACCTGGCTCTTCGGTGAGTAATGAGCCGAAGAAGCCACCACTCGGTAAGGGATGGAGGATAACGGCTGGGACCTATGTTGGCCATGGTTAGGCTGGTTCGCGCGATCCTTCACACACGCATCAACGGGTGCACCGTCCGGAAAACTTTCCACACATACACAAAATACTAACGCCACTACGATTTTCGACAGCATTTTTAACACTTTAAAAGTATGTTTCTTTCGGGCACGGGCTACAATTTTTTTGGAGATTGTGGGTCGAACATCAAACTTGGACTGTGCGTATACTACACTCACGCTCACTTTTGTATGCGTTCGAATTCGAAAGGATCTAGATTGAACTGTTTAAACACCCGCCAGTTAAATGTAGGAAAGTATTTGGCTAATTAGCTAAATATAACTTTGTATGATTAATCATCACGATAACATTGCTAAAATAAGATGTCCTTATGTAATTTGTATTATCTCTTTGCCTGCTCCAATGTTCTGTTAATCGAAAATCTTGACTTATTTAGTACAAGGATTTTAAAAATAAAGCGCATTAAAAGCATATACATTTTAATAAAAAAATAAGTTAGCATATAGAAATATTTAACAAAAATAAAATGTGCTTGTGAAAAAAATATAGCTCGATACGACTTATTTGTTTAAAATCTAAACATCTGAACATCAGTTATTCTTCCACGAATATTATTTTGTCTTCTTCTTTTCGGTTAGGTGAAAGAAGTTCGGGGTTAAGTCCTACATTTTTATTGTCGTTGGTTTCGATGTATTGCATTATTTCGTCAAACATATTTTCACAATCTTCATATTCAGACTCAACATCTGTTGTATTGCTTTCGGGGTTCTCAGGGTTATCGTGATTTAGATCTTGTACGACTTCCACGTTATTGTATTCTGGATCGACTGAGATTTCGTCGTTGTTATTTGTAACATTAGGTTTTATTATTTCATTGGGCACATTGTTCTCAAACGGCCTTGGCTCATGGCTGTGTACCGAGTTGTTGTAAATAGTGCCTGCGGGTGAAGAAATCCAATCGGGACAATCGATTGACATGCTTGATGCGTTGGTAAAGCCATAATAGTCTTCATTTGACTGTTTATTCGGTATGAATCCCGAATCATTAACGTCTGATCTATCCAAGCAATCGTAACCTTCATTACAATATTGATGTTCGATAGTTTCGTACACAGGATCTAAGATATCTGCCAACCTTTCACTAGCTTGAATAGAAATTATTTCAGCAACATGTAATTTAGGTTTTGGTTGCATCGTCGCATACTGATTTTTTAAATCATCTATATTATTTGACGGTATACCGGTACTGTAAGTATTCCTTCTATCTGAATTCGGATCTAGACTCATACGAGGATAACTCGAACCTCGAACACGTGACATGACTGCATTTTCTGTCTTTTTGTAAGTCGCTTTGATAAGCGAATGGACCTGCAAAATATTGTAATTTTTATTGTATTGTTTTATATGTCTCATATTAATAAACATTAGGACACGCTTCATATCACTAATAAATTTTCTACAATAACCATACATTCTATTAGGGAACTGTGACGCTATTTGGTCAGAGGAGATGGAAATACAAAGCCTGCTAAAGTCGAAACCATGTCTAACGAAAATATTTTTTGTACTCGAGAGAAGTGCAGAACTATTTACCTCTTTATTAATATAGCAGAATAACAGAGCAACAATGAACCCTTGCAGCCCTTCGATTGAATAAGCTACGTAGTAGTAAATTTGTTCTCCAATACAATTAGTTGTATCTGGTCGTATAGCTGTGAATAAGAATTGTATCCCAAATATTGGCATCAGAAATAAAGACGCCTTGACGGTGTTCCTGGAAGAAGAATAGATTACATTATTTAATGAATTATCTACTTATTTTATTAAGATAATTAAACTATTTTTTTAAATAATTAGGTCTGTCTTACAATTGGTTGACATTTTCAGAGTTCCTTATTTTAGTGAGCAGTACTCTTAAAACATCGATAAACAGTGCGGCATTGACTATAAGAATGATGATCCTTGGCGCATCCAGGGCCCATTGTATATTTTCCACAGTGTACACCACCCAGCATGAATGGTCGTTGAGCAGACCCATAACTACTGCCCATGCTGCAACCGGCAGTATAGCAACAACTGCGAAGATAGTAACGTATAATTTAAAAAATGTATGTACTCGTAGGTACGAATTGTTGTATTATTTAAACTCTATAACGAGAACGCAGTCCACTTGATGGTAATCGGTGCTGCATAATCGGTCCTGCCTATGGACAACTGTAATCAACCCAAAATAGGATCGAAATTGCGAAGAACGCCTCGCTTAAGTTTTTCTCCTGACCATACCCATAAAACCAAAACACAGCAGCAAGAACACCGCAATTATAAGTCAGAATGAGATGTGGCGGAAACCGATAGTGCCTGCGAATTTAAACTGTTAACAACTTTTAGTTATTTCTCGATCAGAAATCTCAAGGTGATTTTTCAAAATTGATCCACGCAAACATGTACTTAGTTTAATTTTTGCCAATTCAATGGAATTTAGATTAGATATTATTACTTTTGTCTCTCTTACCTCCGCCAATACCATACAGCCACTTCACCTTCAGCTTTTGCCTGAACACGGCCACGATAAGCCTGTGAAGGTAAACTGCCTCAACTGACATGCAGATGAACACAGCGTTAGCAGCAACCCTCTCGGCAATAGCGAGGACGCGGCAAGCGATGGTGTGGCGAGACATCACAGTGTCTCCTGAGTTCGTTAGCTCATCGATGTATATCTGGGTAAATAGTATTGAGATATATTCTTTAAAAAGTATCACAGGTACTCAGGATTAGCGTTTTTCTATATATGCCGATATTTCGACCCAGTTGCATGGATCGTGGTCACGGTGAAACTGCGGTAGCGGGGGAAAACTGTTGACAAGTCTTAGTGGTAGATTAGTCTATCCACCCTATGTATAATGCGTTTTTCTTGCATGTCACGACATTCAACACTACCGTATCTTCACTACTGAGCTATTTATGTAAATAATTTAAAAATATAAAACAGCAGTAGTTGTTTTTTTACTTAATTTAAAGCTAATTGCTTCTTTGAATTAAAATTAAACAGTTGAATTCTATATTTTACTTCATGCTATTAGACAATCTTTATTGGTACTATTAATGAGATACCCGTAAAATACATAGACATAGACGTAAGAACTGCGACATGTCTTACCACGCTTCTGCTAACAATCACGAGAGCATTTCTCACGACGATTGCAATAAGCAGATTCCTGTGTAACGCCACCCTCGTGACCCGGAGTCGCTTGTAGAAGAAGAACACAAATATAGCTGGCAAACAGGAGGCGATGGAGAAAGACAACACTGCGATGTAAAAGTGATACCGGCGGAGCAAGCGCGGTGTGATACTGCAGGTGCTGTAGTCCGTCTGTATCTCCCAGGTTCCATTGTTGTAACACATTTTGTTGCTGAAATCTGAATAAGGATTGTGCTTTATTATAATGTCTCAAATTTTGAGCAATGTTTGCCAAGGCAAAAATGCCATTGACATTTATCAACCTAAGACAGGATCAAAATTCTTTGCTACCCCTGAGGACTAAGTTGAAACGCCTCGGTTAAGTATGTGTCCCATGATGTTTATTAGTTTTACAATAAAACTGATTATGTTATGAGATTTGGCTTCTACTGTCGATACTCCTATCAACTCCGTTTTCTATTAATTACATACTATCAGAATAACAAAAACAGAAATGTTAATATGCATACGATGACATGTTGGCCCCACATTGGAGTACGCGAATTCGGAACATATTTCGTTCGCGACGACTCCGGCCTCAGTAGCGTGCCAACATGTCCAGCCGTCGAAAGTAGTCTCACACCTAGTTGTATCTGAAAAAAAAATGGTTACATGGAATAAATACCCAGAACTTATAATTCTATAAACTAATAGGTCGAGAGTGAAATATAAAATCAACTTTCATTAGACATTAGTTCTATTATAAAGAACGAAGTGATATCCATTGGGATATCCTATAAGATATTTGAATATTTGTAGCCGAATGAGGTTAAAAACAAAACGAAATTGGAAAAAAATATTGGGTAGATGATGATCGTAATCAAATCGTAAAACAAATGTTGTTGGGATTGATGTAGAGAGGTTGCATGCAAGAGGTGATGCGCTCATTAAAATTAACCCTGTATAATATATGAACCTGTTACGTTGGTTTCTTGTAACATAAAATGACTGCAACAGTCGCTGGCATGATCAAAGCATCTTTCCCATCGTCCATGTGCCGAAGGCACTAAGGAGTCTCTCACTGCGCGAGCTACTTTTTCAAAGGCAGGGTCAAATGGAAAGCAGCCGCAGGTACCATCTTCCTTAGCCTAAAAAATATAAATTAAAATAGTTATAAGTATTCCGTGCTACCTGTGGTCGGGCATACTATACTATCATATTTGTACTACATTATTGAAGTAAGAAAAAGACAATCTATCCCCAATGTGGGGCGATCACCCTAAATAAGAGGATTATTCTACATTCTAAAATACTGAAAATGTTTTTAGGAGTGATTTCACGTCAATCCAAATATAATTTTGTATCGTTTGTTTGTTCACCAAATCTGCGAGACATAATAACCACGCATATAAAAACGTATAAAATATGTTACTAACAATTTCTATGCAAGGCGCGAACCAGTTTTCGTAGATGCAGTTAGTGCTCAAACTGACGTTGTTATAGCCAGCGACATAAAGAAAATCTGGAGTAAATCGCAAGCATCCCCATCCGGCCACCCAGCGGTATACTTGCTCGTGATATCTTACATTTCGGTAGTTGCATGTTTTCTTAGAGCTAGCAGGAATTACGTCGGGTAGTTCCTGAAACATATAAACAGGTAGGTGCGATTAATAGGTATTTGATTGTGTCACAACTAATTTTAATTTAGGTACTCTTATCATTTCATCTATTATCATTTTAAGGTATTGTATCTTTAGTTAAATTCAAGATTTTTTTGGAAATTTAGTGGTAATGTCGAATCATATTTTTGAGAAGATAAAAGTAATAGGTACATTAGATAGATAGATAGATAGGTACATAGAAATTCTTTTTTATGGAATAATATAATGATTATTACCTCGCATATATAAATGTTTGGCCTTTCGCATTGAAGTTCGTTCCGTTCGCCAGATGCAAACCTAGCATTGCGCGTTTGCCAGACACTCAAATCAACTTTGACCGGATTGAGTCCGTCGTTAAAATAAGCGGCAACCTAGAATATTGCAAAATTACAAATATCTACTATATTTTCTAAATCAGACATAATTATGATAAGATCTAACATATTTAGTACGTGATAATCTTGATTTTTGCTTTTAATTTGATAAACGTAAAATAGGTATTTAGGTATTCTATTCTTCTTTCTATTTTCTATTGGAATGTGCTCTTTTAATAGTTCTTACGCCTATTTAGTATCATCATCTATCATCTAAAACAACCTTTTCACTTGTGTCTTACTATATCAAGAGGTCTTTTGGTATAAATAATTAGCATGATAATGTGTGTTTGGGTTCTACAGAAAATGAAGTTTCATTTTCTAGTTTCCTCAGATCACAATTAATCTTGTGCTAAGTCAGTTAATTGATGGTTGATTCTTCGTTCGCATTGATGATAGCTGCGCTTAAACAAAAAGTACCTTCACAAAAGAAGGAATATAACATATATAACATACAATATTAGAAAGCAGTTTCTTCGTATACATGTTTAGTAGTATCTTAAACTAAGCTAATTAGTGCTAGGTAGTGCTTACACTTAGAAAATGATTTTAGGTTCTACGGTGATCCGGTATTGTAAGGACGAAAAGGGCTACGTAATGGTCATTGTCGGTAAGTCTTCCCTGTTTGTGGGTAAAACTTCAGATTAGCTTATGGAGTAACACACGCACTTCTTTATGACCGTGACAGTAGCGTCTCTAACCTATTGTGCCTAACATAACAGTTTGTTAGGCCTTTACCAAAAGTAATCGATTGAAACTAATTAGCAAAGTTTGCGAAAAATCAAACCTGGGTTCCGAAACCGTTAAACGCTATCCAAATCCAATGGTAGTAAATGGGCACAATCCACAATTTTCGCCACACAATCCACATGATTAAATATAACACTCAGCACTGAGCACAAATATAAAGTTCATTCATTTTTTGAAAATCACACGCGTATTTCTTCGGTAAAATTAGCTAATTTGCATCAAATGCACACGATCCGATAACACTCCGGGTAGAAACATTCCAACATAAGCCAAAACCATAACAGCTTTTGTTGTTGTAATGGTCTCGCAATATATTTTCTTTGCTACCAACACGCTTATTATGCTAAACACCAGTGTTTATAAATTATCTTCGTCCACAATCAATTGTTATCGCGTGTTAATCACAAAATATGCTGTGATTCCATTACTAATGCTTAAAACGTTATCTAAAATCCAGGCAACTGTAAAAATCGTTGCGTATGTAGTAGTATACATATAATAGAAATCTTTATAAAATGACACATCTTATATCAAATTATAACCAATAAAAATGTTGTCTGTTGTCCATTTCACAATCCAGGTTGATATCGAAATACATGAATAAAAACTTCTCCAGTCAAGATTTTTTCATTATCTTTGTATTTATGGGCGGTTGGTTGTGACGGGGGTCGCGAGCAACCTTCCTGCACGTGTGCTCCCGTGCAAGCAAGGGCAGTTGTGCAGGCCTGCCACATGTCGGAGCCCTCGCAGTACGAGGCCCTCGCTGGAGGGGTCTATAAGATCCCCCGTGGTTCCCCCGTGTGGTGGAGCGTGCTCGGGAGAGGTAGGATGGATGTGTGCTTCGGGGCGGGAGTGTGGGTGGGCGTGGCTAGTGTTGCCGATCGATAGTGGACTATTGATATTAGTCCGATAGAAGGACTATCGATATTATAATCGATAGTATCGATACTATCGATAGTTCAAAAGGATACAATACTATCGGACAAATGCAGTACTATCGATATTATCGCATCTCCCATTCAGAAAAGTATCGATCCTATTGATAGTATCGATACTATCGATAGGATCGGAATATTGAACATCGATGTTGGGCTTTTGATAATGACATCGACGTCAACATCGATGTTTTTCTAACACCGATCATCCCTACTAGCGATAGTTTGGCAACACTAGGCGTGGCCCACCGGCACCTTCACTCCTGGATAGCACTGAAGTGCTCTGGTGGTGGAGGAGGTGATATGAGTAAGTATCGATACTTTTCAAACGATACCGAGTAAGTATCGATACTTTTCAGACGATACCGAATAAGAATCGATACTTTTCAAACAATACTGAGTAAGTATCGATACTGGACATTCGATACTGTAATTGTATCGAGTAAAAGTATCGATATCTCATTGGTATCGTGTAATCCCTACTCATGACAGATTTTTTTGCGTCATTATATCATTCTCGGCAGATATGACTAGCCCGGAATGATATAAAGACATCAGTTTAGTCATATTTTACAATTCTTATATGATTGTCAACGATAAACCGTTAGCATGTTTCAGAAGACTGGTAGCGCCATCTAGTAATTAATAATAATTAACGTTTTAGCTATATTATCGAGGCGAGCACTTTTTTGGATTTTACAAATTGTTTTTGAGGAATATGATGACGAATTAAGTACATTACTTATACAACATCTTTGTGCTTCATCTCCTCAATGATCTTCCTGTCGTTTGGAAGAGAGAGATTATAATTATAGGAGCTTATACCTACATATACTGGAGTTACAATAGAAAACTCATTTAATCAAGATACCATAAATATACATGTCAAATCATTAACTCCTGTCGCTTAACAAGCTTACCAATCTCCAAGACGTAAGAAAATAATGATATTTATTAAGAGTAGGCGTTAAAATTAACATGCAATATGCGTGTTGTTCAGCTAAGCTCATATATTTCCAGAGGGCTGAGAATATTAACAATTTAAAGTATGAAGTTAGGTATAAAAAATTATATGGGTTAATATATTAGTGTATACGATTGTATAAATAGTCGAGGAACAGCTTGACATACCTACCCGCTTTATACACGTATGAATTGCTTATATCTTTATCTAATATGTTATGTAGTACTAAATAGGTAGTACCTACATAGCACTTCGTATCTTAGGATATCTAAATAAGTGGAAGATTCCTTTAAAAGAAACATAAAAGAAGTAACATCACCATAACAATTGTCATTCATTTCACATCTTTTATATACAAAAGACTTGACGTCATTTAGTGGATCAAAGGTCGCGACAGATATAGAACAGGATAATATAGATATTCCACGAAGATAGGGTTGCCAGGTCGTAAGACCGAAAAGCCGGACAGACCAACCAGTATAGCCTGACAATTGAGACAAAGAGACCGGACACCCGTAATCTTTAGCCTTCGACCACGACTTTTATTAAAAGTTTAACTGGACTTCTTTTTTCTAAAGTCAATTCATCATTATTATACGATTGAAGGTGATAGAACATTTTATGCTTACGGAGGCACCACTGCCACACTTATTTCGGTCTTACAACAGCGGTGTTCGCGCTGCTGTGTTCTGGTTTAAAGGGTATGGTCAGGGAGACATACTTAACCGGGACGTTCCAACTTACTCCTCAGGGGTAACAACGCATTAGTAGTTGATCTAAGAAAAAACTTCAATCCTGTTTTCGTTTGACTATAGATATCGATGGGTAGCAGTGACCACATACCATTGAACTGAATGCTCGTTTGCTACCACAAAATCTTAAAAAAAAATATTATAAGTTTGTTTAATAAGTCTATTACAATTTTTATTTTAATTCTAACGAAAAAAAGGGGAGAACAATCCTAATTTTATTCCGCTGGCTTGCACTTGCGTACAAGCCAAGAACATTGTGACATGTAAAAAATGGTCCATTTTAAAAAGCATAACATAAGCCAGACATCGTCTAATTTGTTCGGACATACAGCCAAAAGCCAAAAGCCCGATTGTGTCCGGCTTTATCCGAACACCTGGCAACACTACTCGAAAATATAGGCTAGGACACCTATTTCAATTTGAATACACAATGACGCACTAAACGTGATATTGAAAATGGATTCATAAATAATACGAAGTAAAAATATTTCCTTCGTCCAAGATTAGTATCAATAATGCTATTATTAAATGGCTTTGTACTTCGACTATACTATAATCGAAGGGTTTGTAGAATTTTCGAAATATCCTACTTCAATATATTGGTTCTTATACAATGTAAGTATAAAGTCTAGCTTACTATCAATAGCAATAGAAAAATCATAAGTAATAAAGTCCAATAGGAGATAAGTAGGTACTTCTGAATTCATATAAACAGATCGTGATTATAAAGATTTTATCAACTTGTTTTCATTCATGCCTTAGAAATGTGTACAGTGGTAGAGTGGAGATAAATACACGACACGTGTCTTGATATCTAACTTGACCTTATTAACATTAATTTGATGAGTGAGTAGTAGAAGTTTGTTAAACATCGATGACGTATTGTTTAAGTTATAAGACATCATGACTAGACACTTCATCCCTATTTAATCATTACACATTCATCAAAATAAATGATGTACCCCCATCTGCAATTAAGACATGGAAAAGATATCGCAAGCTTTCTGACCTATTTGGATTTGATTAGACTAGACTCTGATGAACATCAGCACCAGAGTGTAGATACCTAGTGTTCACAGAAATCAGAACTCAGAGGGTATACTGCACGCCCTTTTAATTTTTTTTAACAGTTTTGATTTTGGTAGCAAACGAGCGTGCAGTCCACCTGGTAATTGGTCACTGCCGTCCATAGACATCTGTGGTCAACTTAAGACAGGATTGAAGTTCTTAGGTCAACCACAAATGCGTTGCTGCCTCTGAGGACTCAGTTGGAACGCCTCGGTTAAGTATGTCTCTCTGACCACACCCTTATAACCAGAACACAGCAGCACGAACACTGGTGTTATAAGGCAGAAATAAGTGTGGCGGTGATGCCTTCGGAGTCGAACCGTAAAAGGTTCTACCACATTCATTTTATTAATCAACTTGCATTAACATACAAAATTATTACGAGTATACAACGTAGAATGAAGGCGCATAATAAGTGTATTACCCTTGTTGTCGAGGTATTAAAAAAAACTATACACCGATTATTCGTAATTTTTAACAAACAACAAAGTTTCACACAGGTACATTTAACTCTCTAATCTCTTTGTAGATCAGATATAATCTTGTTGTTTGTGTACTTAGTAATTGCTTGCACAGGTACCTAATTATGATGAAAATTGTTGACATTATGTCACATAATACTCGAACATGGATCTCATCTGATAAATGTGAAAACCCTACAGCATACTTTGCCACGCTTCTTCAATGCGGCAATCATCAAGCGGCAATAGCCAAATGGTTGTGTCGGTCCAACGATCGATAGGTCGTGGGTTCAATCATCATTGCAGCATTGACGTGAACCTACTACTAACACAAGCCTTTGAGCTCAGCTGGAGGGGTTAACAAAATTACTAGTATGTAATCAAATGCAAGTAGCTTTAAAAATGCATTTAGGTACTATTTAATTACTAGACTAGTTTGGCGTACGTTTTCAAACTCCCAAGTAATCTCCATCTGATAATAAAGGGGACCGACTGTTGACTGAAGCCTGAAGGGGCTCAGGTCTGAAGAAAGAATCAGTGAAGCTATACGTCAAATTCATCTAGTTACCGACCGCGCTCTACGTCACCTAATCTGTGTGACCGTATACGATCTAACATGTAAATAAGTCGTGGTGATCGTGGGGTATGCGCATTTCATTTAATTATGCATTAAATTACACACTTCACTTAACGTGCAATTTAATGCAATTACATGCCTGATTAGAAATTATACTGATAATAGGGTAGGTAACCTACACCTGCACAGTGCTGGTCGTAACAAATTTATTAGTAAAGCGCGATAGAAATACATTCATATTAAAGGAAGCAAACGGGCATGGAGTCTACATAAGTGGTGGTGGTGGTAAGTGGTTACTTACTACTACTTACTTTACTTATTACTACTTTTTTATCGACAATGCGTTGTTAGTTATCCCTGAGAATTAAGTTGGAACCATTGGACCACACCCTTTAAACCAGAACATAGCAGTAAGAACATTGACAGGGACTAGGCAGAAATAGGTGTGGCGGTAGTGACTCTGGAGACGAACCATGAAATGGTCAACTACTCTCATAAATATCTAATTATTGTTTTATTATTTCATGTTGGTTTTCACTAACTTTAGGAGAATACTATTTCTTAACACATATATAACCAGCCTCCAAGCTAAATATTAACTAGCTGACCCGCCGCCCTTCGTACTGCCCTTCCCATCCCGTCCCCGTCCCATTACTTTTTATTTACAATTTATAAAACAAAATTTATAAAATAAGAAGTGTTAAGTGGTAACCGTAACCGTGTTTTTCTTAGATTCTTCGATGTACAGACACGAATCACTTACAGATTTTCATATATTATAGTATAGAATAGATATAAATTTTATTCTATGTTACGTACTCTACGAAT
This sequence comes from Udranomia kikkawai, assembly GCA_018250225.1. Classification (NCBI taxonomy): domain Eukaryota; kingdom Metazoa; phylum Arthropoda; class Insecta; order Lepidoptera; family Hesperiidae; genus Udranomia; species Udranomia kikkawai. The sequence goes on from DWTF01000121.1 coordinate 14,104, forward strand.
CGCTAAAATCCTCAGGAGTGCTTGTAAATCTCAAAATGTCTGCCTCTAAAACACTGGTAGATCGCCTAAAAATAATGCTTATTATTGAGGAATCTCATTTAAACGTCATCTTACGAATTTTAAGAACAATTGCTCAGATTGCTCTACGTTCCTACTAACCACTAATGTCGTTTAATACTAAAAGGTGGTATTATAAGGATGCATTTGTAACTCGTTACCAAGAAAACATACACACAAATTTGATCTTGACGTATCTAGAAAAAACACAGACGTGTTTTTATGAACATAGACGTTCCCTTGATATACCTAATTAACATTAAGATAGCACCGACGAAAACAATTTACGGACAAAATATAAACCTGGGTATCTAAGTTAACTTTAAAACAAAAACATCACAATGTCTAAGGTTAAAGAATAATCACTGTTACGTAATTCCATAATCTGTTTTAATGTCAGTTATGTTTCGAGATCCACTCTAGATTGTAGAGGTTGCATTTATTTAACTAAAAACGACACACACGAAAGAATATACCCAAAAATATTTCGAATATGTAATAGATACTTTTTATTATGATTGTAGAAGATACAATAATAAGCTATAACCTCGTATCGTATGACGTAAAATTAGTAATGATCTTTTCAAAAGCACAAATTTTGAAAAGTTACCGTGAAATCATACTCTCATCCCTTTTTATCATACTAAATTGCAAGTTGTACTATTTCATCTAAATGAGTGAGCTCACTGATTTCATGGTGGAAACATTTCGGCACGCCGTCGCATTATAGCGAGGGCGTGTCTAACTATTGAAATCTTTGGTATCCAATAAATAAATAATATAGGTATTATTTTTGGGGGTAGGTAACTACAAACCGTCATCAAATTTGTTATCAATCCTTGAACCGTTACATAAAACATAATTAATCAGAGCGATAGCCATTTACTAAAACAAAGTGATAATAAAGTATATGCATATTTTAAACAGAAGAAATAAAAAAACCAATATACAGACTATTAAAAGTCAATTACATGATAGCTTTTATATGTAATCTCGCTATTTAACGAAATTGGAGTCATTTTTATCTCAATGCACGCGACTCTTGACCTTTATCCAGATCAATAGATACTACATCTAGATTCATCTAGTTCTTTGAGTTCCTACAGTATCTATCTAACTTTATAATAAACAATGCGTCATAGTTATAAGTAGCACATCTTACTCTTACTAAACACCCGCGCCACAGATCTTATTTTTTTTGGCGAGGGAAAATCTGAAAAATGCTTGCCCCCTTCCGACTTATTTTCAGTTAATCAAACTTTTTTTTCGACGTCATCTAACCGAAATTCGCCCTTCCCCGCGCCCTCAGAATTTCTCCGATTGTCCTCCGCTAGATCCGGACCTGCACCAGCGACACTCAGAAACTGAATAAATACCAACAAAATTGTTTAAGGAACCTTTAAAAATATTTTAGATCAGCTATAACATATACAACGCTGCAACTTCAGTTGAAAAATCTGACAACTTCTTTTCAGTTTCCTAATTATATGTACATAGTAGGGTGGGTGCATCAGTCCCGCACCAGGAACCAGTCGCCAACCATTTCAATCTTCAAACCTAAATATTAAGCTTCATTTCTATTTCCCAC
>DWTF01000122.1:0-15718 GCA_018250225.1 Udranomia kikkawai
AGACGCCGCGCCACACGACAGCGCATCGTTGAGTGCGTAGTTCGTTCGGTGAGGGTTTTTTTACTTTCACACTACGCGAATTTTCGCGCCGGCTACCGACCGACTAATAAAGAAATTTTGTATTTTTCGTTCGTCTGTTTGTATTTTTCATTAGTTTGTGTGTATAATCGTTTTGTGTAGTGCAACGTTGCTTTCGTCTTTCTCTTCTTAGTGCTATTTTTATTATGTATCAAAGAAATAAAATTCTATTCGGAAAAGGGTTTTAAGTAATCTTTGAGATAATTACATTAATATACCTCTGTAACATAACTCTTAACTGTTATGTTTATCATATTATGTGCTAATGACCTTGAAATGCTATTTGTCAGAATTCCTTATAAATTGTGTATCTTAGAGTGAATCAATCATCAATTATATTGTCATAAATCGTTATTACTGTTATGTGATGTAGCCCTCTTCTAAAAACAAAAGGGTAACTGTTAAAACATACATTTTTAGAGTCTACAGGAATTTCATTCTTAGAAATATGGTGAAAATTGATGTATATTTAAATATGTGTATACTATAATTTTTAAATACATTAGAATTCACAATAAACTTATATTTAGAAGCCTGCCAGACTCATAGTTATTTAATAACTACGAATGACCTTGAATACAATCCCGTCATAAAACTTTAGGTCTCGCTTAGCGTGTAAAAACCTAAACGGTGTTCAATAATCTGTAAATTACACGATAAGTGATTAAAAATACGACATTGACCAAATTAGTAAGTACCTAGGCCTAAACGCAGAGCTTAATTATGCAGATAGGCGCACTAACCTAGGTTGCAGACGCACTAGGATTTTGTATTCAACGTACGATGCAAATATACGACGCAAGGAATCTACAATAGTGTTGTACTATTTTAAGGATATTTCATTGTAGCATGGACATTTGTGTCCAATAAACGTAAAAGCCCGGACAGTATCGAAATTTCATTTGAACAATTTCTGATGAAAATTTACGATTTGTACATTTTGATAAAAAAAAATGGTTTTTTAAATTTTCTCACTTGTATACAATACTAAGTATATAATGTGGATACAGTAATAAGTACTGTTTGATTTAAACGCATTCGTCTTTAGATGCACCCACGGCAGAGGGACTTCTATTATTTTTATGTAAACTGCACCCACGCAACGTAACAGTAAATATTGCAATGTTTTTAAAGAGAAAGCGAAAAACTAATGCCGGGTAATACCCAAGCGACTGAGTCATACTTGTATGCGTTTTGTAAGCATCAGTTTCCTTCACGAGTACTTTGATTGACTAGGGCCCTTTTAGTGTCTCATAGGCAAAGAACATGTAGAGGTGATTTGAAGGTTGCAGAACCTTTTACGATTCGACACCGGTGGCACCACCGCTACACCTATTTCTGCCTTATAACAGCAGTGTTCGTGCCGCTGTGTTGTTGTTAGTAGGGTTTGGTCAGGGAGACGTTCCAACTTAGTCCTCAGGGGCAGTAACGCATTTGTTATTAACGTAAGAAAGAACTTCGATCCTGTCTTAAGTTATTTACAGATGTCCATGGGCGGCAAAACATACAAGGGCTGTTAAAGGTTCTACCACCTTCAAACAATTCGGACTACATTTTGAAACAACATCCAATTATCATTTAACTATTAATATCCGACTAAATAGTATTTAACAATATGCAACCATGTCAAGCGTTAATAAAATAAGATACAAGTAATTACGCACTTGTTTAATTAAGGATAGGTTATTTATTACCTAGAGAGGCTGTAACAGATTTATAGAGACGTCGAGTGGTTAAATTGCGAAGGATTGCGCATGGAATAATTTCAAGCTGTCCATTGCCCGCGGGCTTCTTTGCCAAAACAAAATTTAATTAACTCATTCTTTCTGTAAAACACTTGATATTTAACTAATATCCAAATAAAAACAAGGGACTGTTAAATTATGATTTGGATCTTAGTCTCAGTGGATTTTATTTAACTTAAGTAACGAAAGATTTAATTAAGGACAACAGTAATTTTTATGTTTTGTTTTTGATTCACATAAAAAGGTTTTTTAGAACATTTTCATTTATTGAGAGAATAGATAGAATTATTCATTTTGAAGTCAATGTTAGTTTAGTTCGAGACTCGATGAAAAAAAAACTGACTGGATATAATTCTAAGCGTTCGAGATTTCAATTAGATATCTCAAATACTAAGAACTGAATTGTCACCACCTCTCCGACTATAATTATCTGATTCACCTTCGGCGGCTGGTTCTCGACGCCATCACAACTATTTAACTGTTAATATTAAATCTGTTTATTTATACGCACTAGAATAGTCATAAACGTCGATGATTTTTAAAGTCTTGAGCAATTCAACGCACATATGTATGGCTTGTTTGGTGTCAACTGGCATTTAAATGTCGAGATTTACTAATGTGAGTGCATACCACTTTTTTTGGTATTAAACCTTTTACTTTTACTATTCGAATTTTTACTTTACTGATACCGCGCTTTTCTTGATATTTCTTGTTTTTTTTTTTTAACTTTGAAAACGAGCTTGCAATCCATCTGATGGTAAGTGGTCATTGCCATCAATACAGGATCGAAGTTCTTTCTTGGATCGACCACAGATGCATTACTATCCCCGAGGATTAAGGAACATTCCGATGTGTCCCTTTACACACCCTCCAAACCTAAATAAATACTAGCTTCAAAAGAAATAAATGTGATCACAGCTGAACATAGATTATATTTAATAGTATTACTAGGTAAATAACAGCAAAACTATCAAATAGTCAACACGGTTCGCAAGGAATATTAAGCTAACGATGCTCATAATATTTTATGTCAATGAAATAATACAAATGTGTCTTATTTTCGTAAATTGTGCTTACACGCTTTTGGCATTTGACTTCCCACGTCTCTCAGCAATCTTTCATATTACGCCAAGTTCTAAAGATAACTTAAAAAGTCTATTGTTGAAGATGAATATTGGTAAATTAAATCTAAATAAAGATATAGGGTTATAAGTAACAGAGGAAAACTTTCTTAAAATATATGCTCTGTTAATAATATTCTCACACGGAATTACCGTTGCTGGCTTCTCAAAAGTTAATATTCTAAAATATATTCATAATTAAGCAAAAAATGTTGTACGCTAGTGTTTATTTTATTTTTTCTACCTAACTAAACCACTTTAGTATACTTCTAGCTATGGAACTTTCATAGAAAACCTATAATATTTCACCAATTGAACTTTAGAATTAATAAAAATATAATACAAATACACCCTATATGATTGTGTTATTCTACTATAAATTTGTATGTTAACATGAATTAACATGAGTGAGTGTCCTCATGAAAGTTTTTGTGATAAAGAGCTCTAATTGCATTTCTTCTTACTCCAACCTTTAGGCCAGTTTCACTTCCGTCTTGGGTTTCAGCCATTATATTGACAAATCAGCGAGAACATCAACAACACCTATTTCTGCCTTATGACAGCAGTGTTCGTGCTGCTGTGTTCTGGTTTGAAGGGTGTGGTCAGGGAGACATACTTAACCGAGGCGTTCGCACTCAGTCCTCAGGGGTAGCAACGCATTTTGTTGACCTAAGAAAGAACTTCGATCCTGTCTTAGGTTAACTACAGATGTCCGTAGGCGGCAGTGAGCACTTACCATCAGGTGGACTGCATGCTCGTTTGCTACCTTAAAATCATAAAAAAAACTCGTGTCAGTAAGCGCCTAATCATCTTCCTAAGTAGGTGCCATAATTCAGGTGCAAATTTAACTAAATTGAGTAAAAGGCTAAGTTAACCCTCCATTATAAAGGTAAATTTTATATAGCCTAAATGTGGCTGGCGGTTTTCTCGACGGATAAATAAAGGTTGCATCGTTTGCCGCGAGCACATCTAGTAAATAAATAAGTGTATATCCATGTTATTGGAGCATTTATTTTTATTTATAATCCCTTAATAAAGATATCTATAGAAAGTATAGGCTGGTAGACAGCACCGTACCTAAGATACATCTGAGGCGCTAGACAAAGTACTACAATTATACGGTACGAACGCAGTTTTCCTCGATTATTATGACTGCATAGTGATAAGCTGAGCGGGGAAAGTAGTAATAAGAAATAGCGAAACTAGCAAACACTAACAATTAATTGAAATTCTTATTTTTGTCTCATCAGCTCAATACTAGTTCATTTGAACTGACTTGGATTTTTTTTTTGTTTTTAATCATTTTCTTGAATATCTTTAATAACACGAGATTAAAGGTCTGCCTGAGGTAGAAAAAAGTATCAAATTCGGCCTTGAGATTTATTTTATGACTGGGAGGTTGCAATCGAGCAAGTAGTCCACTGATGGTAAGTCTTCACTGCCGCCCAAAGACATCAGTAAACCATCCAAGACAGGATCGAAGTTCTTTCTTAGGTCGGCCAAACGCATTTGGGCTACCCCTGAGAACTTACTTGTAACGCTTAGTTTAAGTATACCTTCCTAGCCACACCCCTTAAACCAGAACAAAGTAAGATCACAGCAATAAGGATACTGCTGTTATAAGGTTCCGGAGTCGAACAATAGAATATTCTACTATCTTTAAAATTTATACAAAACGCTTTTCATTACAATGTTAACCCTTCCTAACACCTGTTGAAGCACGTTATCTACTAACATATTATTCTGTAGCCCGTTTAGTTCAGCCTTATCAGGAACCACAGATAAACATAAATTGCAGGCTATTGCACCGAGAAATGGACATTACACTTATTAATAACGAAGATTATTTCAATGAGCGAGTCTTCTTACTTACTAGTTTGAAATAAGATGGTATTATCATTATCTATTTGAATAGCATACGATAATAACGCTTTATTACTTCACTTCAATATAGGGTTATTGGTAGCATTTCTTTTTTATACAATACTAGATGTTGTCGGCGGTTTTACCCGCATAGTCAAGTTTTATATATCGGCAAGGCTGTGGAAGGCATACGATTTATACAATAAATGCTCATAGAATTCAACTTTAAAGAAGAGACCAAATAAATAGAAAAACTAATTAGGGTTAGGCTTTAAAAAATAATATTCGGTATTAATAATAGGTAACTCTTATTAATATACTTATGGAAAGCGTCTCTCGACTTTAAAACGTTGGATGTAAAATGTAAAACGTTTAAACGTTGAAACAAATTGATATTGATTTCACTTAGATTTACCAACAACTATGTTTCGGATACTATAGATTGTTTCCATTATCGATGCACAATCGGTATTCGCACTTAGGAATCTCCTAAGTTGTTAACACACCACAACTATGCCGATCGTATAAGCCATAAATCGTCTCGCTATAAAACCTCAACAAGCTCTCTTATAAAACATTTCAATTGGTGCTCTAAATTTAATTGAATTCCCAATAAATTTAATTGATACAATAAATAAACAAATCACACTTCGTACGTATAAATCACGGAATAATTGGTTTTGCATTGACGTGCGTGGGATTCAAAATGGCGGACCTGATATAACTCAATGTGGTTCCAAATATTGTGGTGGATATTTCACCTGTCTTATTAATAACTGGTTACCTCTACGGCTGTAGCGCTGATATTTCAAGTGAATCTCATTCGCTAGTTATTTCTGGCTTTATTTTTATTCGTACAGCTAAATAATCTGAAAGGTTAACCGAGGAAAAAACGGAGGAGATTCTCAATTCGATACGTATTTTTTATGCCAGACCACGGATAACTGTTGACAGAGTAGACCAATTCCGATAATTTTTTTTCAATGGATAGGGTATACTTCTTTATACTTCTAATTCTTCTTCTTAATACTTCGAAGTTAGAACCATAGTTTTCAATGAAAATTCTAACTCTACAGGTACAAAAACAGGGAATTCACTTATCGATTTCACTCAGTTGTATAACAAGTGTTTACAGAGTTGACCAACTTTGATAATTATTTTTTTAATGCATAGTATGTATATTCCGAAGTATACTCCAAAGTTGGTCTCTTCTTTCTCAAAATCTTTCATTATCACTGCGTCTGAAATAGCAGTATTAGTACCTACATAGTTTGTTCAAAAAAATAATTTCATATAAGTCATATTACCAGGTGACACTATTCTTCATACAAACCAAGTAATAACGAAAATGAATGACATTTGCTATTAAAACGCAATACATACAAAGTCGTTTAGCAAACCAATAACTCATACAATTATTTCAAACAGACAGACAGAGTGGGTAAGACCGGTTTGCAATATTGAAAGATTTGCTGTACCGATTAAGGTGAAATTATGTTTCCTGCAGTTTTGTGATAACTTGATCATTCGCCACAGATACTAGAACTGGAGTAGTGTCGATAATATTGTCCTGAGCGGGTTTTGGCTTGGTTTATGACATATTTTATTATCTGTGCCCGACATAGTTGCATTACGAGGAAGTTTTATCTGTGCAATTGTGTTAATAAAGTTTTATTTCGTTGATAATTCTCTTAATAATGTCGTTGCCTTACTGCGACAATAATACACATAAATCTATAAAATACATTGCCACAAAATCTTTTAAATATCCTTATTAATATTTTTATCCGAGCAAGAATCACATTTCTAAAACAAACACACTTATAATAGTTAAATTTAACTCATACAATGATTTATTTGTATAACACAACTAAAACATTTTTACTCAACGCAGATAATAAAATTTTACACAACAAACGACAGATACTAAAAGCTCTTGTGTATATTAAGTCGCATTAATAAATAACAACGACAAACTCTATAAACAAGTCGACGAAAACATTTTTATTATGAAAAAACGTATGTATTACGATAAGAAACTATAATAAAACAAACATAAACCGGAAAATTTACATAAACGCAACTAGTTTACAAATATATAGACTTCAATTATAGAACGATCAAAATAAATAATTCCACAGAAGTAAGTTATAGTCCACACACAAATAATGATCTGTGGTGAAAGTAGTGTAATTACTTTAATTATTAAATTTCAAAAGAAAAACACCTGTAGCGATACATTAAAATGCAATCGTAATTAAGTTATTAATCATTTGGACATTTTAATTTTTACCATTTGTTGGACGTGGTATTTTATTAAAATTGTTAAAAGATTATTAATTGCAAACGATTTTAATTAATATAACGATTAAAGGTTTGCTTATTATTGTTTGTTTTACATTTTAATCTTTTGAATTCTGAGTTATTTTATTTTAAATAGCTTAAGATTGCACGTAATGCAGTGTTATAACTAACTAATAACCTAATAATGATGCAGGCCTCTTTCAGTCATGAGAAAATATGCGTAAAAAATTCTAGAAGAGACTAAAAGCGCACAGAAAAGTGTTCAAAGCCAATAAAGAATACACTTATGTAAAACATGGCATCGAAAAGTTAAACTTAACCTTCCAATTTGTACCAAGGCTAGAACGACTCATTAACAAAATCAGGATATCATTTTAAAATAAACGCTTTAAAAGATATTCAGAAATGACTAATTGAACAATTGTTATCACAATTAATAACGTGCATTCCTCCGAGAAAAACAACAAATAGCACCTAGGTTGAACCATGGCCCTATCACCTATAGTGATCCTAATAAAACGAAATATACACAACATCCCTAAATTGAAATCCTCACACCATGCCTTAGAACTTTACAATTAATATATAAATCTCACTGTCAAAGGTGGAACAGCGGGCGTGAACTAGGCAATAATAAACAGCATCCCAACTTTATTGCCCACTGCTAAAGATTGCATCCTTACCCAACGACTATAGACTATAGATTTACCAAAACCAACTCACTCGCGTACGAATAAAGCCGAATTTCCAATGACAGGTCTCAAGAAAGATTGGCTATGACCACCACACTCTTCATTAATACAGAGACGGTAATGACGCGGACCAATTAACGCTGAGCTGCGACAGACTCAGGCAATTTACACAACGCCCACACACCTGAAAATAACAGGAAAGCTACGCAACATATCCATAGTTTGTCGTTTTTAAGTTATTTGTTAAGTGACGCGCGGTGTCGTCACTGAAATTCAAATACGTAAATATCCACCAATGTAACATTGTGTGCTCTCAATCAAAAGAATAGCTAGATTGAAATATGTGGCCATCTTGATGGTAGTCACTGCCACCCACCCACCACTGGGTAAATTGAAGTTACATCAGCAGTGAGCACTTCATCATGAGAACCATCAAGTTCGCTATTATTGCCATCAAGTAGACTGCATACTCGTTTTGCTAAGGCAAGAGTTTTCACTTTATCAAAAGGTTTCACAGGATAACAAGCATACGGACTGCCATGATATTTTCTGACTATTCTCAGTTCTTATTCTCGCCATCATATCATACAGCTTCAGATTCAATCACTTGGCTCAAATTGAAGAGTATAGGGTCGTCAGTCCACCTGGTCGGGTAGCCAGGGACCAGGTGGACTGACGATCTGAACAGGCAGCAAGAAACTGCTGGATGCAGAAGGCGCATAACCAGTCAGAGTGGCATCAAATTAAAGAGGACTACGTCCAACAGTGGACATCAAAAGGCTGATGGATGGATGGATGGCTCAAACTTGACCATAGGCGTAACTATATATCATTGCGTCAGCTTTATCTAAATCCTGCCACCAACAGTAAGAAACAAAAGCCTAAGAAAAGCGGCAATAGCCCAATGGGTAGTGTGTCGGTCTTACGATCGGAAGGTCGTGGGTTCGATCCTCACTCCCCCATTGCACTATTGACGCGAGCCCACTCCTAACATAAGCCTTTGAGCCAGCAGTGACCAGTGACCACTTACCCAGTGGACTGCAAGCACGTTTGCTACCTCAGTTATAAAAAATCTAGTTACCTTCAGATTTCATCAATTGGCTCGAACTTGACCATAGGCCAAACTATAGGCCAAACTATTGGTCATCGCGTCAGCTTTATCTAAACAAGGCACCGAACAATGCGGCTACACTTTTGGCGATCCAAGCGTAAAAATAACAGATAGGTTTATAATATTGTTAGAGACACAACTTTTAAGACCGAGAGGCGGCGGTAGTATCATCGGACATCAGAAATGAGAATACAAAATCATTATTTGACAGTTTATTACAATTAACACTCTCGTAATACAGTGACATGATTATCATTAAAACAATACACAGACTGATTAACAATAACTGGGACCACTGTCCAACAAGATATGAAGTACTAACAATATGATAAAATCAATAAAATCCCACCAAGAGTATTTTATTATCAATAAAAAGTATTCAACGTTGTCAAAGACTTTGTGTGCCTCATTTATTATTAGTTACTCAATATTTTGTTTATCTATAAAAAGTTTTGGAAATTTCAATTACGAGTTGAAACATATGGCCTATTGCAAGACACCATCTTAGTTACCCATTTATTATTATTATGTTACCATAAATAAATATTAAACTTTCACGAAGAAGTCATGGGTAAAACCTGGTAATTTTCATAATTATAATTTCCCATATGTTCATTTCAGATATTGGCGTTCACTCTCCAACTTGGTGGCTTCCCTCCTCAACTCCATTCAGTCCATCGCTTCTCTACTGCTATTGTTGTTTCTTTTCATCATGATCTTCGCGTTGCTCGGCATGCAAGTGTTTGGTGGCAAGTTTAACTACGATCCCGTGGAAGAAAAGGACAGACACAATTTTGATTGCTTTTGGCAGGCGCTGTTGACAGTATTTCAGGTACATTTAATATAGGTACAGGTTTAGTGGTTAATAGTAGATGTTCGTAAGCGAATTTATCATACGACGATTGAACTGTATCTTGAAAGGTTTATCGAATAGTACTTAAAGTAAAATTTAGAGACAATTTTATAAATATAATGTATAAAATAGGAGGTCGTTTAACAACACCAAATCAAAGTTGCTTGTAATTACTCTACACTTTGTGTTACTCAAATAATACGTCATTTAAATACTACATGTATTTCGACTTTATAATATTTTAAAGTCCTCTTAATTGAATGAGTAAACATGTTGTTTTCGGAATTAACTTTTTTGCCATCATCTTCTTATTGTAGATCTTGACGGGTGAGGACTGGAACGCGGTGATGTACGAGGGTATCAAGGCGTACGGCGGCGTCGGCTCCGTCGGGATCCTCGCTTGCATATACTTCATCATTCTCTTCATCTGCGGCAACTGTATCCTTTACATATTTTAATTTATCAAAATCCATATAATTTCGTGAACCTTCTAGTTTTGAACATACTTATATAGAGATATAAACTTCGAAGATGTTATGGAGAACATATTTCGATACGACATTCCCTAGTGCGTTATTCATTACGCATCAATTCAAGTTTCAAGTAGATTGAAAACTTATTCCATATTAGAATTCTATAGTTATCTTAAGAGCACTAATATTCATAATATTTAGATTGAACATTATTTTATGTTAAATTTTTAACAAACAAATAATAAAAGGGTTACCTCCATTATAAGGTTCCTTATAAATCATAGTTGCTCCTTAACACTTCCTACAGACATCCTGCTAAACGTGTTCTTGGCTATCGCCGTGGATAACTTGGCCGATGCCGAGTCGTTAACCAATATCGAGAAGGAAGAAGGGGTAAGTATTATTACTCATCGACTGCCATTATATGAAAATACACTTCCAGTTATTGGTTATTCTTAATTTCTATATATCTATAAAAAGAAATTCCATAATGGGGCTGAATAGTATACAAGACTGCAAGAGCACAATTTCTCTTTTCATATAAAAAAGTACATTAAAAATGTCACATAGCACAGATATTCATGGACGAAATACAAATACTTATAATTTTTAGTTACAAACCTAGACCTGGATTTGTTATGAGATTGAGAAGAGTAGTGTAGTAGAATATTTTCACGGCAACGGCACTTGAAAAATTTCTTTTAATACAATAAAATTTAAATAATTGTCTTCCATTTCTATTCACAAAGCAAGCAGCGGAAGAGAAAGAGGGCAGCGTGGTTATCGACGGCGTGGGCGCGGCTGACACGGACGACGAGTATATTCTGCATGATGAAGACGCCTACACCACTGATAAGTACGATAAAATTAATATTGATATCAATTGAAATGCTTATGTAGAAGATGTACATGATATTACAATACGTAGGAAACCTTATGCGGGTGGCATACATAATAACATAGCAACATGTGAGATGGTTAGAAACTTCAGTTCATATATAAAACGACCAAAAATAAATAAACTCTACAATATTCACATAGTTTATATAAATTCGTTCATCCAGTTCGGTCTACCTCTAGTTCTGGATTTTATAATCCATCGTGCAATAGTTAAATGTGGAGTTAATATATAGTAATGTGTTGTGAGTTAGGACGCTCATTTATTTATTTAATTTATAAAGACATTAAATTCAATTTATTTTAGACTTGTATATTTTTATTGAACATCTAGATAAATTCCTAGCTTACTAGAAGCGTCTAGAATTCAATTTCATTTAATTCATAAAATTTGCTTGCTATGAATTTAGGATTTTAAATACTATATTTGTTGATAGTTCTGAAAGAGAGTACGAAGAAACAGGGTCAGAGGGACAGGAGCACGAGGGGGACATTGAAGAAGGTATTGGAGAAGAAAATGAAGGAAGAATTGAGGAGGAGCAGGAAAGGGAAGATGTAGACATGATGGAGAGCAATCAACGAAACCATATTGGTAAGATTTTTCTTCAAATTAAGGAATTATCTGTGATGTGCCATGTGTTGTGTAGTTATAAGTTAAAATACCTTTATAATGGATTCAGAAGTACATACTTTAAGAAGTAATTGTACATTGACATAATTGTATAGTAGGATATTTTTAAAGAAGGATAGTGTTTTGCAAAAAATATATCGTTTTTACATGATGCTAAAATATAAACCAAGGGTTTAAATACATTTATTCTCATTTCGCGAATGGATGTACAGCAATTCGTATCGACGCGGTAGGTAACTAAAGATGTTTAACACGACATAGATGAGATCACCTCATTGGCTATACACATCACTATAAACTACCGAATGGTTAACGATCCTATCGATACGACATCAGCTACACCAGATCCCGAAGGATTAAAGGCTAACCAACTGGAAATAGTGAATACAGAGCTGGAGGAGGAACCGCGTCTGAAACGTAAGCCGACGACATCTTCGGCGCGGCCGCGCAGGCTCTCCGAGGTCGATATCCGCGACTCTAAGAAACCCATCCCAGACGCCACCTCCTTCTTCATATTTAGCAAAACCAACAGGTTAGGGACCCGGCGGCGGTCGCTTGAAATGCTTAGATGTTACTTTCGTATCTTCTTCGCCTTTTGTTACCTTTTTATGTTTGTTTGTCTCTGATGATGTCTTGCCGTAACCGTAACATTTGTATATGTTTATGAAAAGGCAGTTTATAATATTTTACTACAAGCGTCGTAACAAGAAATTTTTGACAGTAATCGTCGAATTTAACATCTACTGAAAATATGACTAAAGAATATCAAATCATCAGAGATAAATATTTTTATTTCAGTAATTTGCCTTTCGTCTTTCTCAATTCTAATATTTTCAGCTGTATACTCTTATGTTATTTTATTATTAATATTTTACTCTTACACATTATTTGCTAATTTCACTATTATACATATTTATGTTTGCGACTCATGTATTATTCACGAAAATAAAAGCATTTAGCGTCAAACATTAGGTACCTTAATACTTTGCTGACCTCGGCATGTTTAGGTTTCTTACACACTAAGTAGGATATTAGATAAGGTGATTTACAATAGTGCTCGATTTTGTATTAAATCAACGGATTTGCACTGTTTTTACTCACAAAGATGGCGGCCAGGAAGAGGAGGGGACGTTAGTAACGGCTAGGCCCCGGCGGGTCTCAGAACTGAATATGCCAAATCAGACGCCACCAATACCGAACGCTAGTAGTTTCTTCATATTCTCTCCAACAAACAGGTGACTGGTGTTGCCGCAGACTCGGTACCCGTGTCTCATTGTGCGAACAATTGGCTCTGTGTTGTCTCCGGCCTTGCTGATGATAACTGTTCCATCCATCTCTGAAATGTGATTGTCCTCTATCGATACCAACTTCATCTTCATGTACCTATTCTGCAAGTGCACGTGTGTTATCCCCTAAGCTCTTCAGAATTACTTCAAATTGCCCGATATCAAAATTTAATACAATGAGATAACAGGGTACCTTCACGCTGTTTCAAATGTTAGTCAGGATTGATTGTAGAGCCATTAGGGTTGTTATTTTATGATTTGACAGCATGATTTAAAAATAGGTCTTTTTCATTTCATCAATTTTAGCAGCCGTGTCGTAGCTCTAGGAAATGTTATACTCCCTATTCATAGTTATAATTGTACCGCATGAATTTCACTTTTTAAGTACCTATTTAGTTTATTGAACGCATGTTTCTGCTGTCGTGATTTTTCTTGTATATGTATGTATTTTATTGAGTTTTTGCATGCTGTTGTATTAACGTATATCGATGTTATATATATCTTCTAAACAAGCAAGACACTCTCGTAAATTACAAGAAATAGGTTACATACATTTAAATATTTTTTACTTGAACGTGATGTACTCGTTACGAAAATACTACACAATATTCCGGTCTTCTTGTAACTTTTCCTCATTATAAATATCACTTGAAACTTCACGAATAACCAAACTACTATGTACCTACATGATTTCAAATACATTTGTTTCGTTTACAATCATATAACTTGTAAATACTGAACATGTTACTCTTTAGGTGCTTTCGGTGTCTATTCAATTCGTAACATTTTTCTTAAGTGCCAACAATAATACCCAATTTCATGTTAGGTTTCGCGTGTTCTGCTACAAGATGTCTGCGTCATCAACCTTCGGGAACATCATTTTGGCGTGCATCATGTTATCGTCAGCCATGTTGGCGGCCGAGGACCCGCTGGATGCAGCTCAGAAGGGTTTCAGGAATTGGGTATAATGAATTTAAATATTTTGCTGCTCTTGAAGATATTATTTTTCAATACCAAAGTACTTAATGTCTTTTTTTGGTCGACAACTTTTATCAGATAGTAGTAGATACTTACATAAAGTAGACATAACGAAGCTCAACAATTCTTATTTTAAATTGGTATATGTTCGTAACCCAATTTTGTTAACAGAGGAATAACACTCTATTTGGACACTCGGGGAACAGCCGAAAGCCCAACCAAAAAATTGACTCAGCACCAGTTCAATAAACTCAAGAACTCTTAACAAATTATTAATTAACAAAAAAATATAACTACACCTACATGCCAGCTCAGCATCAAACAAGTTTCAAACTCTACTTTCCTTTTCCAGTTGCTGAGTCAATTCGACGTGTTCTTCACGGGCATCTTCACGCTGGAGCTGTTCCTGAAGCTGGTGACGTACGGGCTGGTGCTGCACGAGGGCGCCTTCCTGCGCTCCGCGTTCAACGTGCTCGACATGCTCGTCGTCTGTGTGTCTCTCATCTCTATGAGCTTTAAGTAAGTCGGCGTCTGCTTGGATCTTCTTGTTATTGTCCCACGAGCGTTTCTCATCTACATGAGATTTGAGTACGTCACAGTTAACTTGCATCTTATTGTTATTTTCTCGAGTACCTCCATGCTTTTGAATGCGTCACGGATTGTTTGAATTTTTTGTTAGTGCCTCGCGTATATCTCATTTCCATGAAATTCAAGTACGGTGCCGTTTACCTGGATACAACTGAAACTTTAAATATGTCATAAATTGCTTGGATTTTTGTTAACAAATCTGCACTGACAAAATGTTATTTTCTTTTAAAAAATATTGAAATGGATCTTTAAACTTAAGTTAAAATTTTGAATATTTAACAATAACCTATCTTTTAAATTTCAGGTCTGGGAGTATATCTGTAGTGAAAATATTGCGAGTGTTCAGGGTGCTGAGGCCTCTTAGGGCCATTAACAGGGCTAAAGGCCTTAAGGTCAGTATAATTTTTGACGATGTTAAATATATCTAATTCTATTTGCCGAGTGGAAGGTATTATATTCGCGCCAAAACCACATGGCCCGCTATTATTAGTCGTGCTGAAGATAATTTGATTTGCCAACAATAAACATTATTGCCACAGACATTCTTTATGATACTTTTATTTTTAGATGCTAATAACTTATTTTTGGGTTTTTTTTTCTTTTTTACTTCCTTTAGGCTAATAATTTAAAAACTAAAAACACGCTTTGTGTTCGCGTCATCAGGATAGATGGACAGAATATCGCATGCTTAATGGAATACTGACTTAACTAAAAATACGATTTTTCGGGAAGTCGCAAAAGAAAACCTTTGTATGAGGACTAATCGTACTTATAATTGAAGGTGGCTGGTAGAACCATAGAATGCCTACTAGTAAACATATTGAGTTTGGGCTCATTACAAACGTCTTAACATATTCTGTCCATTTATCTTGATGACGCGGGGCACAAAGCGTGTTTTAAGTTTTTTAAACTGTTAAATTATTATTTATTTACTAGCTGTTCCCGCGACTCCGTTTGCGCGGGATTCGAAATACGCGCGGCGATCAAACGTTTTTGCAACATTTTTATTAGTGTGAACACCCGTCGCTCGACACGTCCGCCACGGGTTCAAACTCCACTGACATACAAAAACTTTTTATTTGCGTTTAGTACAATAAT
>DWTF01000123.1:0-15690 GCA_018250225.1 Udranomia kikkawai
CTACTTTAATTTATCCTCTGTAGTTATTACTCTTTGGCGGAGATTATATAAGTAACTACTCTTTTTGTCTTAGTCAATAGTATTTGCAGCAAACAGTAAGTATGTTTAGAAAACCGCATCGCTAGCGGAATCCAAATTGCTGTACAAATTCTCTTGAGGTAACCGTATTAAAGACTTAAAAATACACGAGACCAACAAACTCTTTCTATGTTCGACGAGAAATATTTGCGCACATTCCATACCGTACTTACTCGGTAATTGTGGTTAACATTCAACTACGGTGTACACCAAATCGCTTAAGCTTCAACTTCCGACGACGCCGCCCGCATTGTGAACCCTATTCGTATTGCCCTACGGTAGGTATACCTCGCCCGACCGGAATAGGGAACTCCATTTTCGTAGTCACAGATGCATCCGCATTACAAATTGTTTTGCATACCCCTTATGCAGAGTTACCGTTGAGCTGATTCCATTATCCGTCGTAGTAGACGCTTGCCAATTTTTAAACTTTCCCAAAACGGAGTTCATAATTTTAAATTGCTTGATGCGGCAGTGCGCGCTGAGTTATGGGTGTGTTTAAAATATGTTTGGACGAAAACTGTAACAACTTGTGATGCTCTAGTAAAATTAATGACTCTTTTCTTTACACAATCCATTGTAGAGTCATACGATAAAGTCTTGTTGATCATATTTTTAACATAGATAATGCTGATACTGATAAAAGGTCTAATCATAATACAAACACATAAGAAAGAAAAATTTTATAACAAAAGCGAAATATTCGGGGAAATAGTACATTACGGTAGTCTTTTCCAAACTTTCCTACATTTATAATATCACAAAAGTTTCGTAAATAATTTCGCAAAGTTAGGGCAAAAATATCGTTCAATATTTTTAATTCGATGGAGGACTGAAGATACTCTTGAGTATCTGTAACTGGAACTTAGGGCGAGTACACAAGGTGATATGGTCTTGTACGATTTAGCTTCGTAATATCGTTGTTTATTATGAAAATGTGTTTAAATACAGTAGTACAATTTTATTCAACATTTTAAAGAGTTCACAGATTTTTTATGTAAGGATTCTACGACAGTGGACGTGGCTTCTAAAGATAAGTGATTCTAACTTTTGAGGATTATAAGGAGGTCTAGTAACTTCTGTAAATGCTGGGTGCAAATTTGATTTGACCCAGGTTTTGTTCTCATCTGAATGATACATAATAAAGACTCTAAAGGACTGGAAATAGAGAAGATGGATTTATCACTTATTGGATAATGTTATTCATAGCATTGCGTAATTTGTTCCTCAGAAATACAATAGTCCGTTCCTGCGCCTAGCAACAGCAGGCAGAACTTTTTCTCTTCCAATGGAAAATGTTCATTAAATTTTGTATAATGTTTAGAGAGCACTTACATCTCTCTCCAGCTATCACTCGAGTCTGTTATGATTTTATATCACGTAGAGTCAACATTTCGTGTTAGTCACGGCCATGCCGCTAACTTCACTCGTATACACGACGATAGCTGTGAATTTTAATTATTATTCATATATTTTGTTAAGTGTTTGCCAGTATATAGTATACCTTTCACGGTAGTATATTTATGTATATAACCTAATTAATGTATAAACTTCTTACTTGCACGTTGTTACAATACAATCGATCTCGATAAGATAATGTCGATAGTGAATTTTTGAAATTGGAAAAAGTATGTCAACCCCAACATGGCATAAGATTAGTATTTTAATTAGTGTGAAATTATACCCGATAAAAATACTCGGATGGTAAAAGAAGACATAAAACACTACAAGTCAGTTACTGATACGAATATAGATACATACACCTCCAGCTATGCCTAGGATCTCAGATCAAGTGCTTAAAAAGCAATGCACTCAGACAATTGTTCATCGTGTAAAAGACACTTGGATATTAAAGTTGGTCGCGGAATATAGGTCAACGTTTCCCGGGACGCGGCGCGCCGGGGTGTGCACGAGGCGCGGGGTCGTCGGTCGACAGGTTTCGAGTCTGCACCCCGCCTTATATATATCGGCGCAGCTGGCTCTACGCCAGAACTTATCAAGAAAAAGCTTAGTCGGCCAGTTTGATTGCCTCAATGACTCCTTTGTGCCCCTCTTCCCTTGGTCAATCTTGCCGCGCATTTAGACAATCCCACTGTAATACTACCACAATTTGTTGGCGGTTACGTGCGTGTGCCGCGTACCAACTAATCGACCGCGTCGAGCTTGCCTTACTCCCTCTTACTTGGTACGACTTAATGGACTTACAGTATGTGATCATGATACTTTTCTTTTACTAGGCATTTTTCCTCGTTTCATTGAGTTGGACCTTCATAGTGGAAATCTAAACCAATGAACGAATGTAATCATATCGATGGTTGTAACATGTATGTACATTACATACTCAAAATTATACTACGATATATTTCATTTTCTATAAATAATCATGTTTTAAAGAGTAGTGGTGAAAGGTGTTTCAAATATTTTTACGATATAGTAGATATGTATAGCAGAACCCCCAATGTTGAACAATTGCTCCGCTAAACGAGCGCTACTTCAATTTCGCACCCTTTTACAATAAAGAGTACAAAGTGCAGGCGATAAAAAAATCTATTTCTCGTGCCCGACTCGCTCCTTTGTGTCTTCACACACCTTTTTGACGTCAAAGAGGGAAAGAGCCTGTGGCCCGTAAATAGATACGGTTGGAAATAAAACCGAGTGCCCTAATTGCTTATAACTGGTGATGGCCAACTGGGAAGGGGGAATGCGGATTGCAAGTTACTTTTTGGTCGTTACGTTACGTTTCGTTTTTCTTCGTATTTTTTGAAGTGTTTACTAGTGGTCGAAATTTTAATCTAACTTATTCTGTGTATACTCGAATGGCTAAGGTCTATAATAAGTATTTATTGGACTGTATAAAGTTATAACATTCATTTCATGCCACATTTACTCTTTGGATTAATATTACAGAAAAAATATGAGAAATAATAAATTTTCCTCCCCAACCACGAACACAGACGTCAGAAAAATAAGAAGACAAATGTCATTTCATTTCCGATCACATAACAGAAAGATCTAATATCTCTAGAGTAGAGTCATGTCACGCCAAATGGTGTCCGATTTGGCTCAATTTTAAAAACTCAGCTAGTGGTCATTGATTTTATTTTAATATTCCTTATTACTACACTTTCAGACGATGAAACTTAAGATCTTTCAATCCTATGATTTTATCGTGTTTAGTGAATACAAATGTTACCGTAAGATATGCAAAGTTTGATTGTTTATCTGGTGAAAGAAAGTGTGTATACACTTGTGTATGCTTTACGTTATTACTATGGCCGCAACACCGTGCCCAGCGGTGGGACATAAAAAATATGCCCCACCGCTGGGCACGGGTCTTTTCCCACAACGGGAGATGTTTGGAGCATACTGTATTTCCGCCACGCTCCTCCATGTTGGAAACTTACGTTACGTTATTACTATACAGAACTTAACAGCACATTGCGTTGTTTTCTTCAAAAAGGCTTTACGACCTACCCCCGATTCGATACCGGACATTTACTACGGGGGATTTCGAAATCGATTTGGAATTTTCGATGGATCCGTAATAAATAAATAAGTTGTATTTCCCGTTGAACTGATGAGCAAACTCCGCAGTCTCCGTCGTGCATATTGAATGCCCGGCCCGCGTCCCCCGTGGCGTCTTTCGTTTGCAGTTACAATTTTATTTATATTCCTGCTTCCCTCCGCTGCGGTGTGCCCAGTCTTTACTCGGATTGGATCACTTTTCCACTGCTGCCGATTTAAAAACCTTAAACGGACTGTTTAAAATGACGTACCTTTATTATCACTAAATTATTTATTATGGTTATTGAAATTTAATTTAATTATTTTTATATACACTTTACAATTTATAAGATGACATATTTAAAATTTAGTTATAATTATTTTATTGTTATGTACTTTATTAATACTTTATGTTTAGGTTAAGATATAGACAAAGAATTGAATAGTGTCATATAATCTGGTAAACTAAATATTATTGTAAATTAATTATAAGTTTTAAAAACATTGCTACGCCGTAGCAGGACTGATGCCGAGACCTTATGTAACATGTTTAGGACCACAGTGTATAGAACATGATGCAATAAACTTACTTACTTAATAAAACTGTAAAAAAATTAAGTTAATCTACCTAACGTAACGTCTTCTAATCTAATTTACTGTCGGATAAGTTTGTTACGTAAACCAAGAAAGCTTCAGCTTTAATTAAGAAACGAAGTCGACTGAAAGTCAAAATTACATCTCTTTTATTCCGTTTTATAACACTTCATTTTATTGCTTCGGCAAACATTCTATTAATTCAATTAAGTTCATCTTGCGGACATAAGTTTTCTCTGTGTAATATTTTGTGACAATCTATGATTTGGACGTGTAATATTAGGTTTGCTTTTTCTATAGGTGATTAGGTATACTAATATTTAATAAAACGTTTCTTCGCATTTATAGCAATAGTATAGATAGTTATGAGTGAGTTTATGTGCTGTGTGCTTATCACGTGAACGAATGACATCTTCGGCGAAGTTGTCCGAGGCCGGGGATAATGGGGGGAAATGGTCTGATCGACCCCACTTACTCTGGACCAGCGGTCGGCAACACGCGGCCGGCGAGTTTCCTCCTTGCGGTCCGTGACTGTTTTATAAATTACTTTGATGTATTTAAGTAAATGCATTAAAGAGAGAGCGTGCCTAAGGAGGCGGCGGTTAACGGCCATTCTAAGAAATTCAATTACAAACCTAAAGCTTAACTAAAATAATTATTAAAATTCGGCCCTAAATAATGTTTTACCACTATTTAAAATCACATGTTACTAACAATACTTTGTCGCCCGTCTATTTTGCCACCTTGCAACCCTTGCTTACAAAAAGGTTCCCGACCGCTGCTCTAGACAATTGTCTAGTCGCGTGCACCACGAATGATAAATACTTGGAACGGGGAGCGCTTGGACCATCTGGTTCGTTGTGATTGCGGTGACAAGTGAAGGACAATCGTGTCAGCACTTGTAGAACTTGCGAGTACCTATTATGTGCTATGATTTACTGGTACGAAGCACTAGTGAATAACGTCTATTAGTCATTGTTAGCGTGGCTTATGTATGCATCGGAATGAGTTATAATTGGACGTATGTACTCAAATCACAGATGATCGTTACTAATTTTAGGTGATGTAATGTCTTAACGCGCGTAATATTACTTGTTCTGTTATGTGACAAGGACATAAACTGTTTTACAGAATGTTTCGCTTTAAATCCTGTCATTCTATAATCAATTTAGGCTTCTAAAATTAATACTAAGTAGTTTGATTATGTATACAATTAACTTAAGGTACGGTTTGTGAGCAAATTCCATTTTACGTTTCCCAAGCCTTCGGCCTTCTACGTTAAGACTCGGTAGATTCAAACTTAAATTTTGTTTTGGTAACGAGTAGCGAGCGGAGCAGCTGGGGCTTGAGCCTGGAATAAATTCCCCCTACAAGGATTGTTGTAATTGTTTACCGACACGTTTATTATTTGCTTTATACATGAATGAGTCTTTACGGTTCACTTTTATTCTGCCTTGGGCTAAACAAGACAGAATGTTAGAGGAGATTATGCTCGTTCGTCGGTGATTTGAAGGGTATTGGAATCGAATACGCTTTTCTGAAGAGTTTCAAGTCAAGAGTGAATAGGTGCTGATCGGGTGCCGGATGGCGGGTAATGAGCTATGACCCTTCCTCTCGGCAAGCGTGCTCCAACGTAGGCAGCATCTCACTTACCATCAGCTGAGATAGCAGTCAAACGCGAGCCTATAATCGAATAAAAAAAGTTTCATTCTGCTTCTCAGCTACAGAAGTTCATCCTTGTCCGACACGAAGTGGGATGGTATTGAAATGAAAATGAAAATAATAATGCTTTATTTTCTAAATGCTATCTCAGAATAGGGTTCCGAGAAGAGCTTGTTTTCAGTCAATACTCTCAGGTCAAGTCAGGTAATGGGGAGGTCAGTGCTGTTCTTCTATTGCATACCGAGTCTTATATAAAAGCAAGCGTAGAAAAACTAAATTAACCCTTAACATGGAGTTGATAACCGATATCCGTGTTTATGTTGTTTTTACGTGATCAAGACCAAGTTGTGTTGTTTATTTTTCATTTCATTTATTATATAGTACGTTGTTTATTTATACTCGTAGATCGGGAAATGGAAGTGTATACTGTATGGTAATTAATATCGCGCTGAATGAAGACGATAGATACATTTATCAAGCAAATGTTAGTTCAAGTTTCAAGCTCGGCGTGTCAGATACAATAATAGATGAATTGAGTACGATCTGTGTATAATTTATGTAAGTTAGTTTTCTGGTTCCATTTAAAAAGCATAGTTTTTACTTTAAAAATTATTGCGTATTGTTTCAGTTACAACAAAAAATCCAACACTTGCTAAAAGTTATTGATTTAAAACCTATTTTTATAAAATGATGACTATAAGTATACTTATTTTCAACGATACTTCTAGAAAAAAATATGCATGGTATAACATCTGTTGAATGCGTTCAACATAATGAAAAATCAATACACACTATATTGGAAACTCTTGGAAATGTTTTATACTCTCCGCGTCTATAGCTAACAATAGCTATGGACGTAGGGCGAGATGAAGGTTGTTTGTCGGGAAATGGGTTAAAATACACGAGATAGCTTTTAGACAGTGCAAAATTGAAATATGTTTTCGTAGTTACCGACGGACGGATGAAAAACACCGTTTAGAAAACAACGGAAAAACAGCTAAAAGTAGGATAAGCTATGTTGGTATAATATTAAGTACGAGTATGTATGGTAAGGAAGACTCGTATTTGTGAAGCAGATGAGTAAATTGAATGTTGTTAGGTTTTTTGCCTTTTATAGTACCACTAAGGTTCGCTGGCTACTCCAAAGTGATAGTTTTACTGACTTTTGTCACATAAAAAGCACATTGCTACGCTAACTTTTGTCATAACGCTCATAAAAACAGATACGTTGAGAGATATAGTGGTATCCACTTCCTTTTCACACCTCCCAACTTCATACATCCTACACACTGTCATCGTCTTATTGGAGTCCTTGTTCCTTGGGTTGGGCATTATTCATCAGTTATTAGTGTTTGATAATTTGTTAAGGAGTTGCGTTAGTTTTTCACGTTCAAACAACACCTTCCTTGAAGTAGGTGTGGTGATGCTCAGCACAATTTCTAAAGTGTTAAAGGAATTCGCATTCAGTTGGGAGAGAATATTTTTCACATCGAACCACTCGTTTGTTCAGGTATTGTTTGTGGTATTAACTCGTTTGTGCTAATAAACAATAGACCGACGTACATTGTGTTGCGAAGTTGATTTGTGATCCGCGCGTCGAGTTTCTATGCGGTTAGTGTTGTATGAATAACACTGTGTCTATGCTTAGGTGATTTTATTTTTCGATACGCGTGTAGGTAAATGCTGTTTTGGATTTTGGTCAAGCTCGTAGCTGCACTCAGAAGTATAATATGTTGGACTTCCTAAAAACATACAAGGCCACCAAGGGGTTTTAGTGGGGGAAAATGCCACATATGCAAAATTCTATAGTTATATTAAAATCGTAAACAATGATTACTAATTTAGAATTATCAAATTATTACTAAAATAGCTGGCGATTTTGCTAAGTCCCCTACATCGAAATACAAACGTTGCCTCTTGCCAAATTAAGAGGGCAATACCTCTGTTGAATAACTCACATTTGTTCTATCGTTATAGAAGACTACAATACTCTTTATTTTCTTCGTTGATGTTAATGCCTGAACGAGTGTTACAGCAACCTCTACTTTGCATAACGGCTCGCTGGCTTTGAACATCTCATGTAAAATTGTTACGTCATTCATTATGTAAGAAGTCGCAATCCAATCTAGATACTTACACATATTGGCATATGAACCGTGTATCCGTATATATATTCCATCTTACTCCAGTCGACGACAAGTTTATCGGGCATATTAATTTCGTGCACCAATCATCTCGGAACGTGATATGTTGGAGTTGTGTAGTTTCGTGATCGACCTGCTCGTTATCTGTGATTCGTTACTGAAAACTTGTGATGGAAGATACCTATCTATGCAATAATATGGTGCTAGTATATTAACATGCTCAATTTTCGTATGAATGTATTCGTTGTTAGCGTTATTTCCTCAAGTCCTTTACTTTTTTAAGTTTACTTCTTTACTTGTAAGCTTATGTTTGCTTAAGCTTATGTATATCTTGAGGCCACGCTGTATTCCAGCTGGACTATACTATAACGTGTTCGAGACTCGACCTTAACCTAACCACTTGGTAATTATTACAGTGTCATCATCAGTAACTTATCTGATCTGGTTTGGTACGATTATTAATACAAATTGATGAAGTATCAAAACTTATGTTGCGTGATGTTGTCGGCTAGGTATGTCGGCCGTGTGAACAATTTTTTGATGTAGCAAAATTCAGCCTTCGTGATTTTTAGGCTCCAAAATTTCATATAGGTTATTCCGTTGTCACGATAAAATTGCTATATTACGACGCGCCCGCACCCAAACAGGATATTCGGCCGTCAAAAAGCACATGATGTAAAATTGAAATTCCTGTGTCCTACGCGGAGAGCCGGTGACATCGGTGTCATGAGCGAATTTATTGGATAATGCGCAATGTACCTATACTCACTGGACGCTTAATTCGCGATGAAATTGTATGTGAGATCCGATACTACATTTTAGATTTAGAGCCTGAAAAGATCTTTGCCAAGTGTCTTTACACTAAACTTAGTCATCTCATTTTGCAGTCTTTACAGAAACGCTCATTTAAGACAGACCATTTTACACCCGTTGATGTTGTGAAATTAATATAGAGTTAGACTATAGTTGTCTTTACTATAAAGTTATACTATAGTTATTTTAGGGTATGAAGCAAATAAAAATAGAATATACTCATGTCTAAGAGTAAATCCGCATTAATCCGCGATTTAAAAATATTTCGTAAAACTGTATAGTTGATAAACTTAAAAGCCGATAACGCTGGGCGGGTCGTTCGACTTTCTGCTCGGCTTGTCTATTAAGCCGTTAAGTCTTACAGAAAATCGTTTGATGTAAAATCGCTTGCGTGCTGAAATTCGGTGTATAAATGAGTAATATTTTTTATAAGCGCGCTCTACATAGCGTGTACATATTTTATTGGATTTCTTGCTTGTGTAAATGAGAGTGGTATGTAAGTGAGTGTATGGTAAGTGAAATGGTATGTGTTTGTGTTTTTTTTCCTTTTATGTCCTATTGCTGGACACGTGACTCTCCAACAACTCATATTCTAGAGGGTACCTTTAAGCTATTATTAAATGATGGTGGTACTTAGCGTATAAGTAGCGTAAAATCATATGATAACTTAATGTTATTGTTAGTTCTGCCTGTTCTCAATATTCTTATGCGATTTGTATCTTCTGCCATCGGCTTTTTCGGGCAAATAAATCAGCCCGCCAGCTTTACGTAATATTTTGTTACTTGCAGCGAAAATATCTCTTCTTATTCTTAAATCACTGGATAACTTTGAAATAGTAACGGGTCCATTATGACCTGTAGGATAAATTGTGATGAGAACACTGTGAACTTTGAAAAGGTCATAAATCCTGCACCTAACGTCGACTTTTGTTTGCGATATTTTACTTCTCAGTTATATGTGTGATATTCTCTATGCAATTCTCTATCCTAGGACTTCGTTGCGCCTTTGTTATAACAGTGGAAGTGAAATATTGGATTCCTTTGAGCTCTTTACAAGCTTAACGGCGGCTCTTATTGGATTTTGCAGGAACAATGCTTATGTCCTACTTAAGCTCGTTTCTTACGTTGCACGCAGGACATGCGAGTAGTGATTATATGTAGATTTACTGCGCTGTATTTTGTCTATTTTATAGTCATTTCTAGGACTTCGTTCTACATCTTTGCGATGTCATAGCATGTTAACACTATTTGCACTCTTTACGGGATTTATGTCTATTTTAATTGGATATTAAAGTAGACATGGCACCTAAGCCTGTTTCCATACATTATGTAAAGACAGATAGAGCATTCGAATGGAAGAAGACAGTAGTTAAAAGTAAAAATAAAAAAGCAAGTGGAGATAAATGAATGATTCGAATAAAATTTTCAGCTTGTGGTCATTACGTTTAATATTAAAAGAACAATATACAAGGACAGAATAATAGCTATAACATAACAGATGAATGTAATATTTTTTAATCCCAATTTGAACACGTCTGAATATGAGGAGTAGGAAACAAGGGTTTCGTTTAGCATCCGATTTCCAAAATAATTTCCAAATAAACGCGTAATAGACGTTGGTCAAATTACGTAGAGTTTTAAAGTCGATCTGCTCTCTATCTATATGTTTGTTTGTTTATCTGTCAACTTCGATGTGAGATACACTGATGTGTTAAGCAACCCTGTTCAGAATTCTCTGGAAATGGTTTAGGTAACATGATAAAAATCTATCGATCGGGCTCATGGTTGATGAGTTACGGTGAAAGTGAAAATGTGTTTTACAGTAGGTAAGTAAGATAAGTTATTTATTTTATTTTATTCTAACATTTTTTCTCCCTTTGCAGTCGAAGGCGCTGGGACGGGTGCTGTTCGACCAGGTGTGCCGGCAGCTTCACCTGCTCGAAGCGGACTACTTCGGTCTGGAGTACCAGGACGCCAACAGCACCAAGGTATGGATAACTAGCACCAATGTGTTCGAATATTAGTTGGGCCAACAACACCAAGTTATGGATAACCAGTACCGACGTGTTCGGATATTAGTTGGGCCAACAGCACCAAGTTATGGATAACCACCAATACACAGTGTTCGGATGTCATTTGGGCCAAACTTCATTGTTCAAAATCATTGTTGTAAATGTAAAATGTCTGTCGTCTTTTGGGCCTCGGATGAAGTTGGAAGAATAAGAAAGTACACAGAATTCCTTAAGTATTAATTACTAGTTTTAACGGAAGTAAAATTTTAACAACAATGAGGCGTTACAACTTAGTCCAAGTTAGTAACTGACTAAACCTAAACTGTTGTATAAACCATAAAAACAAAAAGAACGATTTATAATCATGGCTAAAATATTTTGCTTGGTACGATTCCTATGCTTGACATTTAAATACGAAGCTAAATATTACCGTCGACATGAGATTTGCATTGCCAACGTGTATTTGTTAGCAAATATAGCTACTACACTACAGTCTTGATTGTCGACAAGGAGGAATTTAATAAACATAAGCTGCGTCCTGCCGGGAGGCCGGGAACACTCCACGACTGTTGTGTATACACTTGTTATAGCCGAGAGAAGGAAAATAAATTTCAGCACAATGACTGTTCTCTGAGTGTATCCTCTCCTCTCTCTCTCTACGTATACTCATATACTATATATCTTTATTTGCTTTTATTCATAAACCCGAGACGCTATTACGCGAATAATGTTTGCAGTTCTGTTGAGTTATTAACGCGCCAAGCTTAAAGTAATGGACGTATGCTGTTATAAAGTTTGTCACCAAGCTCCGTCAGTTAGTAATTGACTAGCAAAATGTTCATTAGACCAAGTTACAGAGAACTGGTCAGTATATTTGCGTCGTATTTGGACAGTGACAACATTCGTCTTATTCAAGCGCTGCCGTTTGAAAGATTTGTCAATAGTCAGCTAGTGGACTGGGTTTCCATTATTGGCTTAAATTCTTCAAAGTTGTTTTGTAGTTAACGTGAATTTGTGCTTTATAGTTAAGTAGTCATTCCATAGGTATCATTTATATCGAAATTAAATTTCAATGTGAGGTTGATCGTAATTGGTTTTTGTACAATTATTGCTCATTTCTTCTATCTTCATTTTATTATCATCTCAAAAGAAACGTAGCAACCAAGAAAAATAATACAAGTAAGTAACTGGGGAATTTTAAGTTAGGTTTTCTTTAGTAAATCCGTCTCATTATCGGAAAAACATCTATTTAGATCTTTATCTATTTTATCTAGACTTAAATACAGAGATATGAACTACTTCGAAACAGTAAGACTTTATAAAATAATCTTTATTATTGAAGTCGATTAACAAGAACACAGTCAACTATGAATGCTAAGAGTACAAAGGTAAAAAGACAATGTTTTTATCTCAACAAGAGGCCGGAAACAGAGGAGAAAGACAAACAATAAAATATAAATTTCTGCGTAAACTCCGCAACTTACTTAAGCACTCTTCATAGATAATGTATAACTTGTTATTATTATAAAAATTACTCTGTTCCTACGTCGCTAGTGATTTTGTTATAAGCTTTAAGTGTATTTTATTTATTATATGGATGCATAATAGGTTCGAATAAGCACTAGAGCTGATAATTAAATGATTAATGGAGAATTATTGTAAACCCCATCGCTCTTTCTTTTTATTTTCTCTCCTATATCCCAAGGTTGTCTGGAAGTGATCGCTGCCTAAGCGGTAAGGCCGCCTTTTGTATACCATCTTCCACTTTAAATTTTGTATGTATTGTTAACCTGGTGTGCAAATAAAGAGTATAAGAACTCAGTGTAAGGACTGTTAAATCTGTCAAAACTACTTGGACAGAACTAGGAATAGAGTGAATGGCAGGGCTAGGGACTGAAACAGAGAGGGAGAGAGACAGAAACAGCGACGAAGACAGGGACAATAAAATAATTTCGAGGCGGTACGAAGTGCATCGGGTATCAGCTAGTAAGTCGTAATATTAGAGTCGAGCACTGTTTAGGGCTGTTTCATATATATACGTATAGGTCCGTAATATTGACCGTAACGGAAACTGCAGAACATGCAATTAAAAGCGCTGTAATTTGCGGAGAACCGATATCGGTTATTTATTTTACGCTTCAATTAGTCTCACTTTAATAACAAAACGGAGGCTGTGAGTTATAAAATAGGGCGAACCTGTAGAAATTTCAGCTTCGTAACAAAGAAATTATTTCAATTTATAAAACATAGAGAGAATTTGTAAAGGAAATTGAATTGCATCACTTCCCCACCCACATAATTTTATCTTTATAAATCTACATAAATATTCCCAAAGACTTAGTTATAACATTCGAGTATTCTATAGCTCATTTACACTGTGATTCACATTAGCTGTTATTTACTTTGGTTCCTAAACCTTACCCGTATTCGGGCAGTTCTTATGCAGGGAATTCGGAGGCAATTCCGCCACATCTATGTTTGACTTATAACGGCAGTATTCTTGATGCTGTGGTCTGGTTTGAAGGGAGGTGAGTGACATACTTAATTGGCGAGTTCCAACTTAGTCCTTTAGGGTAGCAACGCATGTGGTCCTAACTAAGAAAGCACTTGAGAGTTGAGAGTAAGATCCTATCTTGGGTTGATTACAGATGACCATCGGCATCAGTGAGCATTTGACATCAGGTAGATTGCATACTGAGCTAGCTCACAGATAAAATAAGACGACGTTCAACATCTTGACTATCTGGCTACATTACTTCTCGTTTAATGTCTCCAAACAAACATTCGAACCCGCGGCGTGGTTTAGGTGAAACGAACGAATATTTGTTTCCGTTTATTCGCAATTCCGAGTTGGAACCAGTTATTACTGTGAGAAGCTCCAGTCTGATATTAACTTGGCAGGATCTTCGCCGCAGCATTAAAGCCCCGACTTCATTCAGAGGCATGAATGAAAACGATGCTCTTGTCTGGATTGTTGTTCGTTACAACGGACAAAAAGACGCTGAATGTCTAGGCTTTTCAAGCAAATAAAAGTAGGTAGGTAGGTAGGTAGCTAGCAGGGAGTTAATGTTGGGAGCAGTAACGTTTTATGTTTACAGAGAGCTAAACTCGCCTGGCAAGTTTTCCACTTGTCTTTTGAATGGTTGAATTTTTTGTTGATTCAACTTTATCTAAGTGTTCCTTCGTGTCGTTTGTATGTATTTACATAAACATGTTCATTTGTATAACACGTACATGAAAAATAAATAAATTTCATAATGTTATTATGAAAGATTTGGCGTTTGATTTGTCACGCTTAGACACACACACCTTACTCACAGCATACAATAATGATTAGGTTAAATAATAATCTTTCCCCACTTCTCCCTCACTCTCCCTTTCTCCTCCTATCTCTCCCTGCCTCCATCCCACCCTCTCCCTTCTCCCTCTCTCTCTCATGATCCTCTTCCTCTCCCCCTTCTCACCCTCTTCCTCTCTCCCTCTCACTATAATTACTTTTTCTATTCGAACTTTGATCACCCACAGTACTGGCTGGACGTGGAGAAGCCGATGTGTCGCCAGGTCGGCCTGTCGATGCTCGAGCCGACCCTCCGCTTCTGCGTCAAGTTCTACACGCCGGACCCCGCGCGGCTCGAGGAGGAGTTCACCAGATACCTCTTCTGTCTCCAAGTGAAGCGCGACCTCGCGTACGGGTGCATACAGTGCAATGAGAACACCGCCGCGCTCATGGCCAGCTATATCGTCCAAGGTAAGAGGGTAGCGTAGACGTGGTGTTGGTTGGGTTGTCGTATTATGATAGTAATTGTTTCATTTCATACCTTGAGAGTCATAGTGAGAGTGAGACTTAAGAATCACTCTATAGACGGACCGCTAGAAGTGACTGTAAAAAGCGGTCCGTCTATGGAGCCACATACGTTTGCTTTTTAGCCCAAATATCTTTAAACAATTCATTAAAAGAAAATTGGGTATTCTTCACTATGTTTGGCTTACTCTATCTATTACACTGTGATGAGGGATGTCAAAATGACTGGATGAATTGTCTAACCAGTCATGTACCCGATAAAAAATAAAAAGTTCACCGATGAAGGGAGCGCATCCTTCACCTTTACTAGTTTATTTATGGACGGATTATGTAACTATGACGTCATTTATATGACGTCCATTCTTTATTGATTGTATGTGAGTAGCGACTACTATAGGTACTAAAAAAGTTAATTCAAAAGAATTAGATGCAACAATAAAAAACTATTCGACAGCTTCGTATTCGACAATAAAAAACTATTCGCATCAAAAAAAATGTTTCATAGTTAAAATATATAAAGAGGATGATTAGTAAACAATTTATATTTAATGAGTAATGTCTAATGTAATGTAATAATCTCATATCAACATATTTTTTTTACACATTTGACCACCATATACGGAAATCATTTTATATATGTGGAGCAAATAGACGTTGTACTGTTGCTATGTAATAGAAGCCTGTTTCATATGCCGCCCTTGTGGCTAACCGCGCGGTTAATATGTCCGCGGTTTTCTATACTAATATATAAACTGTGTAGGGGTTTAATTATCGGTCGCTAGAGTATACTTAGCCCTTGCCGGCCTTATAAGGCCCTGCAAGAACAACTGCGTGGTATTATGTTCTTTATATGTATACTAGCTTTTGCCCGCTTCTTCGCTTGCGTGGTACATTGCTTTCAGAGTATTGCGTCCCAAGTGTCGTGTCGTGTCCCAAGCCGTGTGCCATTACATTCTTGGTGCGTCAAGATATTATATCAACAGGGTCGGAACATTTACTTTTAGCATCAACTTATGGGAAGGCACCCCCGATAATTCAGAGGAATATTTACACGTTGAATAAACTAATTTTTTGAATTGAT
>DWTF01000124.1:0-15690 GCA_018250225.1 Udranomia kikkawai
AAAACTTTGATTTTATTATTTTATCATTGAATTTTATACTTTAAATGAAAGAGTTTAGCATAGCAGTAGGCACGTATAACCATTTGATTTATTAATTTTAGGTTGTTACGTAATGAGATTTCCTTTTCGAAAACAAAATTTGCTTAACCGGAACTCCATAAGGAAAATCATATTAATTTATTCACTTGACATCTTCGTAAATGGGTTAAAAAATTCAGCAATGAATTGCAACTGTGTCCAAATTTTATAGAGGGTTATTACTGCCGAACCCTCTTTAAAAATTATGTCCGTTCTATCTTGTAGACCTAAAAAGTAAGTCTTAGTAAAATATCTCTCTTTCTTCGCTGTTTGAGTAGTTCGATGTCGTTATAGACATCTAATTGTAGATATGTACATTACATTACAATAGTAAATACATAACTAGGTGTAATAATAAATATTTAATAGTAAATAACTAGGTGAAATAATAGTAACGTGTGTAAATCTAGAACCTTCAAGTAGCGCTCTTCATGTTTAAAGTCAGTTAGTTATGACCACAGACAAGAGTTACCATTTAACCGTAGATCTTTACATTTAATAGTAAATAATTAGATAAAAATATAATAGATATTAGGTAAAATCTAGAACATTAAATGTCATTATGGCCTTACTTTGTTGGTGCGTAAGCATTGCTCTACACGACCTAAATGCAGGCCAATAGGTTAAACTCGCATAACAGTGTATCCTCAATACAGATTTAATTTTACATAGGTACTCGTAAGTTTTCCTCGCACTATCAATTTACCGCGTAGTAGTTTTAAACCTGGTGTTATTTTAACCTAATAAGTTCAAGCCTAACTCGGTATTAACTGATTTAAAGCAAAATTAATATTCTGGTTGCTATGAAGATGCTTGTAATAAAACGTAGAACTAGTATTTATATATAGTTTATAACGGCTTTTACCGGCAGTATAGATATTTCCTGAAATTAAAAATCGCTGAAATTTCAGTTTGCAGTTCAGTTTATCACTTAGCAGTATTTTAAAAAAAAGGACATTTCAGACGCGAATTGTAAAGTTAGTACGTACAAGAGATACTGAGCTTAAAATCTTTGTCCACATTTTTATAGCTTCGCACAATATTCTATATTATCCTTTGGGAATTGACAACAGCCTCATACAAAAATGTCTAATGCAAGAATTAATAAATTAATTATTGCCCTTTTCTAAATAACCTGGCCATTATTAATTAAAGATTAAAAATAAATGTTACATTAAGAAATGCGCTAATTGGCTTGATATTCTCTCTTAAGTGATTTTATTTTTAATTTTTAAAAAAAAATAAACCAAGCATAAAAAATAACGCTCACCACAGAACTCTATCACTGAAAATCGAATCCAAGTCCAAGACATTTGAACGGCAATTCGATGTGTTGACCATTGCGTTATAGACGTCGGTCGGCGTAACAATCATGGTGTATAAAAATATAACTACATATTGAAAATACTTAATAACAAAATTATCTTAACTTGCTTGCTTATCAACATAGTGAGAAACAGTAAGAACTAAAACCACATTCAACTGACATTCATATATATGAAACACGTTGACCTTAATGGGCGCTTATGATGTGTATTTGGAGCTACAAATGATTAAATAATTATAATTTCGAAGCACATGGTTTGATGCTGTCCGCACAATATTTTCCTTTCCGAAATAGTGTATGTTAGTGCAATCAAGTCAATTTATATGTTATGTCCGTGTATTGATGTTAAAGCGATGACGAAAAGCAGAAACGACAATTGCAAACTCATCACTCAGAAACGTTTAATGATTAATTTAAGTGTCGTGCGACACTTTAAAATATCCTTAAACATCTCTATCCGTGGCCTTTATACAAAGCAATTGAAAACAATTCAAATTGTATTGATGAACTAGAAAGCTATAGACTTCATAAAGGGAAATACAAAAAAATTAATACTTAATCCAATAGGTTTATTTGATATTTCTTAACTACAAACATGTATGTATAAAAACTAAATTGCACTAGGCACTAGGCGATGATTTCATGTTTAGGTACCATTTTGAAGAATTTCCTCACGACATTGAGTGAAAACTGCAGCAATGTGTCCACCATTGGCTTACCGAATTCATCTACCACCTCCTTCCAATTATCGTTTAGGAATTTCAAGATAGTTTGACCTAAAACAAAAAAATAATATTACCAATTTTTACCACTCGCGTCGATTTACCAAACTTTAGTCGTGCTCCCCGGGAACAAGTTTTTATTTCGATAAAATTGACCCTTTTTTCAATTTTTTCCAGTACTTCTGAGCAAACACACTATCTCAGATTTGCTTCTACAAATTTATGTAGATATAAAATTATAATCATAGTAACAATTTCCCGCCACTTCGCCCGCGTGAAATTTTGTCTGTCACATAAAGATTCATGTTAGACCATTTTAAATTTTCCTGTCCCCGTGCCCGTCCCCGTCCCCGTCCCCTTTTGTTGTGATTTTTATATGTATACAAAGTTTCATGATAATCGGTTGATTAGTGTTGGCGTGAAAGCGTAACAAACAGACTTATATTCACATTTTTAATATTAGTAGGGATTATTTAATTCTTCTACAATAACAATTGCAATAAACAACAAGTACCTATAATCTGTAGCCCCGTACACACAAAACAGTAGCATCGGGGTCACTATCAGAATCAGCCGGGCAATAATCAACTTTTACTGTCAGATACAACTTCGAGCAGAAGCCACTTCTTGCGGAAGCACGAATACAAAATGCCAAAATCCGAAACCTCGTAGTACAACTCTATCGAGCTCAAATCAAACAGGAAACTTCAAGCACGCTCCGGGAAACTGCCATTCCTCTGGCCAATTAGAAGTTACGTCAAGCACTCACCAAACTTTTACCTTGAGCGATCGCGAAAACTCCG
Organism: Udranomia kikkawai; assembly: GCA_018250225.1. NCBI lineage: Eukaryota > Metazoa > Arthropoda > Insecta > Lepidoptera > Hesperiidae > Udranomia > Udranomia kikkawai. Next base: position 2,931 of record DWTF01000124.1, read on the forward strand.
TTGCCTAGTTAGCGGACGAGATTGCGATTTTTTAAAACTCAATTCAATGTACCTGCTACAGACAGACAAGCAAATGGGTCCCTTTCAACAGATGTAAAAGCTCTCTAATCGACGGAATCTTTTGTTTGAGTTAAGCTAGCGCCCGCTTCGCGTCTATCTGTTACAATACACGATTTAAATATTAAATTTCTTCTTAAAGGTAAGAAGATTAAAAATTCAAAGTCATTAAGTTTAAATTCATTTTTTTGTTATCACTCATTACAGAGTTAAATTTCCATAAATGAAGTTATGTATTAAAAAGACTATTTCATTTTGGAAAATCGGGAATCTAAGCCCAACAATTTTCCAAAACCAAACTACAGATTAGGCTATCAAATCATATTCATATTCTTTATTGCAATGCATGATATACCTAGTAGGTATTTACATAATATATTTTTTCACAATCATGGATTCTGTCGGACACAGCAATTTGGAAGAGGGAAGCGGAGAGCATACAGTTTAATTTATTTATTACTAGTTATCATTTCATTGCAACTAAAGATTTTTCATATTTTTAATAATCAACAGGCATTTGTAAGAAGCCATCACGTTGCAACTTAACGAGGTGGTGATTACCTATTTCTCAGAAGCCTCAATCGGACAGCGGCGAAGCAATAATTATGATTCATACAAAGTGCGCTAATTAGGCAACCGGCGTACGTATTCGGCTATGGACGAATTATACGGTCGGTAATTAATTTGTACCCGAACGCTAACGTATAATTACTACTGCCAAGCATTATGTTCACGCAGAAATTGACCGGTTAATCTGTTTAATTGCAGCGTGTTTCTTTATTAAAATTTGTGCCAAAATTAATTATATTGGAATTAGATTAAACACGTAAATTACAAACATCATCATACATTAACTTATAGCAAACAAACACGTTTCTGTTAAGTCCGAATAGTTGATGATTTCAAGTCGTTATAAATGTATTAATATATATGAGTTAATGCTTCAGTAGCTATTAATGCAAACGAAAAGCTGAACTAAAGCTAGTATGCATAGTATTGTACAGAAGGCCGCTATAAAAAAGGATGTATTGTGCAATATAACATTTTTAAAAGTATCTTAATCATGGTGAACCCGGCGCATGACAGTTACCATAATTAATAACACACATTAACTCGACCCACGCAACTCAAACAAATTACACACACGAACAAATTACAAATATGGAGAACAATAATCTCTGATACGATGTAAATACACACAGGAAAAGGGAAAATCGAAATAATATTCCAGCATAACCCCATTAAAGAGGTTTTCTGTTAATTTATAAATTTGACCGCTACAACCAATGACAGTTAATTTTCGGAAATCGGAAATTTGCACCGATTCCCATAAGAATCTTATCTTTTACATCTGGATCTAATTCTTGCAATATTTGTTATCTTTTTATTCTTTTAACTAGCAATAACAAAATCCTTAGTCATTCAAAGAGTAGATATCATGAAAAGTCATGAGTAAATTTTTTGTAAATGAAAATACTATATAGGTTTTTTGTACACACAATGTACAATGTGTTTAAGCTTAAAATCGTCGCTTTAAAAAAACATATTAAAAAACATTTTTTTTCCATCAGTATTTTTTTCGAGATGCTAAAAAATTTCTAGTGTTTATAAAATTCGCTTCTGTATGCAACATGTTGATAAGCGACTCCTGAGACCGTTCAAAACATGTTCGGAATAACGAGAAATTTTATAGAGAAAATATACTTTTAAAAAGTTTCTTGCACATATTTTAAATCCAAAAAAAGACAACGTTACCTCTATGAATACATCAGTGGATATTTCATAGCGAACTTTTCAAGTTTTGGACAATCGTCATTTTTGCTTTAAAAAAATCAAACCATTCAACATTCTAATCACCTTTTGCGACACAAGACGAAAGGTGATGTAAGGTGAAGATTATCGCAAGCTATATGCACCAGCACTTATTTTGAATTTGCAACGAGTTTTGATCATAGGAAGACGTTTTAAGACAATCTTGACAATCTTATCAGTGGCATGATCTTTGGCAGAGCTTGAAACAGAAATGAGTTCCATTGTTTAACGGGTTGTTTCATACGGAATAGAAACATAGGTTTAATTTAAAAAGTTTTTGGCACCCGACGCCTTCCTGCGACTCCCCGAGAGCACTCCAGTAAATCTGTTAACAATACCTACTTTATTTTTCTGACTGCATTCGCTACACTCGTCAAAGTTATGAAGGTGGGTCTTGCTTTTATTTTAATCACTTCTACAAGGACGACTTAAGATGAAATATTATATGTAAATGTTAATAGCCATAGTTTAGACTTGTAAAGCGGCAATTTAGTTAATAGTTAATAGGCAATTTAGTTATACTTTAGTGCATTAACTACATTGCTGGTTTACAAGTAAACGGTTTTATACAATTTAAAGTGCGGTTTACAAATAGTAATGGATAATACAAATGTACATTTAAAAGTTAATACGATTTATAAAGTTTATTTATGATGTAAATGTAAAATAGGTTCACACAACTCAATAAAAATTTCGTTGATTTTGTATAAATATCAAATTTGCCATATCTGGGGAGCCTCAAATGGAATTTTAAAATTGAATCGACTACACAAATTACATTCGTTACGTATGTAATGTGTTATTGTAAATGTGATTTCAGTTATCTTATATGATAATAAAATTGACTTATAAAAATGCAGGCCGGAAAATAATAGTTATAATTAAACCTTATGAAAACTAGGAAACCCAAAAGTTGTTGTTATCACCGCCACGTGTTACAAAACAAAGAACTGTTAATAGAAAAAAAACATTCAAAATTCACAAATAATTCATGTACAAAGGTCACAGGAAAAATCAAATTGTAAGGTAAAACATTGGAGCAGTATCCATGCCTGAACATACATGTTGCGAAACCATTAATTAGATGTCCCACAGGCCGATAAACATCTCTGGATGATGTACCGGCCGATGCTTCAATACATTAAATGTGTCCTACAAACATTTTCGCAGCGACCGTAAAATAAATCATGGCAGCGGCAGGAAACCGTAGAAATTTCCACGAAACCGTAAACATTAATTTTAGTATTGAAATATCAAAATGTCCAAACGGCAAGTTAAGTAACGCGCGATTAAATGTTAGGTTTACGATCACATCAAACGGATAAACACGATACGAGTGTTGTAGTTAATAATTGGCGTCCATAAGAGAAATATGTAGTAGTTCACTAATGTAAATGTTACTGCACACTCCGATAGAAATAGATGTGTGCTGAGACATTGTAGCCAGATAGTCCACGGGTGAATCTAATAGAGCCTGGTTACTAGATGGTTTTGTTTGTGAACTCTTCTCATTCGCTAGCGCAATGTAGTTCAACATATTTATCTTAAGAGTCGAAAACTATCAGAAGGTGGTACATACATGAAAAAAATATATCGTATGAAATATAGTTCACATAAAGTGATCTTATAATTGATTCTGATTACAGCCTAATATTTTATTTGTGAGAGAAGAATTCTGTCTAGTATTGGTGGTAGTGCTTCAAGATCAGAGTACTATGATAAAGTACGCTGATATAGATGCAGGTTTTTCGAAGCTACTTTTATGGTGTTTTTCGCTCTTGTCTTGTCTTCTATTTACTTATGATATTATTAACATCCTTTCGTTAAAGAGTAAAGTAAACGCACGATTACTTTAACGTCAAGTGCGCTATAATAATATTATCCAATCGTTACATCTATACACGTGTAAGTGAGCCTGCCTGAATTCCAAATTGCATTTTAATACATAACCGAAAATTCAGTGACATTTAGTCCACAATATAACAAGCGTACCTAGAAGATAAGCTCAAGTCAACAAATGCGTTGCTACCCATGAGGACTAAGTTGGAAGGCCTCGGTTAACCACACCCTTCAAACCAGAACAAACAGCACTACCACTGCTGTTATAATTCAGAAATAGTTGTAGCGGTGCTTCCGGAGTCGAACCGTAAATTTTCTACCACCAGGAAATATTTTCAAATATATAAAAAACATATTTTATGGTATGCAACTTGTGGCAAGTTATGTTTGTTGCGTGTGGCACTTGTACCTGCATGGTGCAACACAATCGTTCTAATATCAGGTCAGCGTGGCCCAAACTGGAGCGTGGGAGGATACCACACGTGTGCACTTGGGAATGCACTGCTTTTAAACACGTTCACTGCTTTTAAAAATATACCAAACGAAACTATTTTGCACTTTTCACAAATAAGATTAAGTAGGTTTATTGAACTAGCTTCTTATCCTATTATATGTTTGTAGTATTGATAGCCTTCAGATAAATGATTTAGTGACGTTGACGTAGCGAGAGAGCTTTAAATTTATTGGATGAGATATGGTAAGTACCGCACATGGATATCTGTAACTGATTCCAAATAAGAAAGAGTTCACGCAAGCAAATTTAATGTTATTCAGTACTACTGTACTTTACGGCATCACTTGTAAACAAAGATTAAAATTAGTTAGTGTATTTAACAAAAAAAAGTAGTTACGTAACCGACTCCGTGCGTAACGATCCTTATACCTGATCAACTCTAGAGCTCCAGTGTTGATTAAAAATATTGAACGCACATAATACGTGAGAGCTATCGAATCAGAGAGCTCCACTCAAACCTGCAGCGGAATGGGATCGGGAAATTCATGAAAGACCGCTTCACTGAGCTCTTTATTATTGTAAAAAAACCATCATCAGTTTCATTATGAAAGTAATCTCGGTGTACATAAATTTTGCGCAGTGTTAAAATTCCGCAAACGCGTTGTGCAAACTTAATTAAGGATTGGGAGGGGGTTGAATTATCCAATTGGATTAGTGCTGCTTACTGCTACGGCGTAATGTACTGTTTTAAATTGTAGGTGTTGCAATTGTAGTGTGGTAGGGCTCGCTTGCTTATTTACGATGTTTTCTACAGGAATAACTAATGTCTTTTAATAATGAAATTCAAATAAGATCCTTAGACTGTTACCGTCTTATTCGTATCGATCGTTTCTGATCGTTTCTGATTCGTTTCCCATTCCAACAAGGGTTTAAACCTAGTTTAAAAGTTAGACCTTGTTTTTTATTAAGACGGTTTTGTGATTTGTGAAGTTTTTGCTGGATTGCATTAAACTTACAACATATACTCGTAAAGTATTATAAAGAAAGCTAAGTACCTAACCACCGTTCGGGGTTGATTGCAGATTTACATAAGCGGCACCACCTACTATCAGTATAAACTGAGTGCTCGTTTGCTACCTGAATATGATAAGAGAAAATTAACCAAATGTATTCAAACTTCTAAAGCATTCTGGTACATTTATGCAATAAGAAATTATTGTTTTTTATACGATATCAAAGTAGCTTACCACCTATATGGAGCCAAGGCCGGAGTAGGGTGGTTGTGTAACCTTGAACCGACCCTATCTGGTCCGGTCCTAGATTTCCCCTAAAGTTATTGAAATAGAATGCACAGAGGGCCATAAACAGGTTACTGGGAGGGTTAAGTTAGTTGCGACATAAATTTAAATTAATTACGTCACACTTCAGTTCATCAGTGTGTATGGTAATTGAGTTTGAATAGTGCAGAATTGTCACATGCCTGACAAATATTATAAATGCAAAAGTTTTTAAGGATGTGTGTTTGCTGCTCTTTCGCAGATTTTTAAAAAACTTTGCAGTAATGAGTATAGCAATATATCAGAATAACATATGAGCTATAATTTATAAAGATTTTGTGTAATTTAATATAACATTATGACAATAGATATCAAAGTAATTTGGATAAAATCAAAACAGAGGGCAGTAGTAAAATTAATAATAAATAAGAGGGTAAATAGAAACCGGAGTATAGTTACCTAACCGATGTTATGTGTTTGAGTTGTTCTATCCCGTGATTTTTATGTATCACAGAGGCGACGAATAATTTAATAGTGATTTTTGTTCCACGAGGATACTCCTAAACATGAAACTCCCGCGGAAACCAAAACACACATGACTCGAATAGTATGACATAACAGACAATTGAACAGCATACATAAATATATTCAATTGATAAAAGACGTTTAACAAAGGAAGTGCTCAGTACAATTACTGTTCACGTATCGTTCGCAGCGCCACCACACTCCCATCTACTCCCTCATCCAATATTCATTTTATTCTGAACGAGGACTTTGTCTGCCGCAACCGATTCCACGTTTCGTTTCGTGTATTCCCTTTGTTTAACCGTGCGGATATTGTGAAGAAGTAAAGGATATGTAATCCGTTTTATATTGAATGTCTGCGTTAACACCCTATATAGGGAAATAAAGAGGTTGAAATTGTTCGATGTGCAGGCTTGGCGAGAAGTTGCTCAAAGTAGAGCAAGCAGATTCTAGGATATGTGTAGGTACTATACGGAAAAATATGAAAAATTTAAGACTATTAAACATATTACTTTTATCCAATTACTCTTTTACTAGTGACTAACAAAACAAAAGCTCGTATAGCACGCCAACCAAGTAATAATTATTATTCATTGTTTCAATTAAGATATGACTAACATACTCTTTTAACAACACACACTTATACCGTTTGTGTCTTGTTTAGTATGAAACGAAACTAGACAGAACTTCTAACAAAGCCAGAAAAACAGAAATAGACGCCGTATACCTATTTCTGTTTTTATGTCGTACAAACGACATCTGAGCGGACTACTCTACGATATCCACTATCAACATTTTCATAGATTTTATGGATTCTTAATATTCTAGACCCCAAAAAACTTCCAGCACTCTAAAAGTCCCTAGACCTGTGGGCGAAGACAGCTAAGATCTACCACGACCTATAGGATTCCACCGTCAATATAGTGAGGCCACAATCCTAGTTATCTGTTGAGCTCATCCAATATTCATCGTAAACTGAACGAGGAGTTGTCAGCCACCGCTTTTACATTCCGACGGAGCGTTTGAGTGATGTAAATAATCAATTAGCGAGAAACTGGGAACGAACGGAGTCTGACATACCTACATGTAAATTTATGTCAGCCGTACGAGAAGATTGTGTCTACAAGAGCTATTTATTCACATATTCAGTGAGCACTTGTGATGTAACCAATATTCGCTTATTTATAACAGGAAAATCGTACGGTTAAAAAATAGAGCACCCGACTAAAATAACTAACGAGAAACTACATTTGTAACTAAAACATCGGTTCGCGTACTATAAACAAGGTGTTTCAATTTCCGCACATTCCCGGAAATGCCTAGCGGGGTGCCTAAACATTTCCCATGGTCATTTTCAGTGCCAACGTTTTGGCATGTACATTTGTCTTGAATTCCGAAAACTGTCAACTGAAGGTTGAACACGAAAATCTGTAATCTAAGCTTTTTCCTGTTTGACTGAATACCTCTATATACCCCACTGCTGGGCACGGACCTCGTATCGCAATTAAGGGAAGGCACGGTCCAGGCCTTCCCGCATACTCACAAGGTGGAAGCACTGGTTAATGGCCAACCATTATTTTTAAAGCCCCTCCTATTCTCCTGTTTAGATCAGAAAAATTAAAAAAACGTGTTTATGTGTTTAATAAAATAACAGTCCTAAGAAGTAGTCACAACGTGTTTTAGTAATGCTCTTAGTTATTGTACATAGGTACAGTAGAGTTTGATAAAGTATGTAGTGTGTTAACCAGTTACATTCATAAAAAAGACAAACGTTAAATTACCAACCAAATTAGTCACAATTGCCGCTTCATAATAACAAAATAGAACAATAGTTAAGAAGACAAATAGTAAGTTAGAGCATTTTCTTAATCATCGGCCCATTGTCTCGCGGGAACTGGGCCAGCGGGTCGGCAAACCATATTTGGAGTGGAAATTGCAACGCAAATGAATTTTCATTTTCTTAAAACTTTTCTTTTGTAATACCGGCTCGAATGAGGTCGTGTTTTGTTATACGGCGAACTAGTATACAAATGACCGTTGACGAAAATTTCCCTCCAAATGTCATTTTTCCCCTCGTATTCAAAGGGTAATAAAAGTAGTGGTCAAATTCTAACCATTCATATATTGAATAGATACTATTGAAATCACAGTCATTGTTTCAAATCTCAATAACAAGTGAGTTTTATGGATCGTGGATCGCATCATCATCTAACGTCTCCTGATTCAAAACAGCTTAAAAACATAATCAAAAACATTCCATGACAGATTGTATATGATGTTCGAAAATAATAATAAATACCGTACCAAAACAACACATTAAACTGCTAAAACACAAGACAACAGTCGAGCTTTCCTCGCAAATCTCGCCGTCCTACTAGGTATGCCGCATTTGTTTTTGGAGCTAGCACTAGAGGGCCCTAGTCGCTAAGCTCCAGGCAAGCGAAGGAGCGTTTCAAGGACGCTCCAAATTCACCCCCGGGCTCCCCTGTAGCCCTCTCCAAGCTGCCTCGCTCTGCCCACCCCGTGTAGTTTTTAAACGGCATTCGCGAACTACTAAATTTTTCTTTAAGATCTAGTTCGCTTTTGTTTAATACTATATACTTGTTGTAAACAAAGGTTTTATGGAACTTAAAATTATAAAAAATAAAATTATTAGTTACTGCATATAATTCATTCAATGTTTACACTACCATACATAATAATTATTATGGATTGTTGCGAAGTAGTAATAAACCAATTTAATCACATAGATTTCCGCAACGTAATGGCTAATACTATTAACCATAAAGAAAATATCATTAAAATGCAAACTTCAAAAGAACGACTGCGGTGACGCTTACTAGACACTCGGTTTGTTTGTTTTACATAAATTAAATTTCATCGTTAAATTTGCCACAGTACGTCAATAGCTAAGTATATCCACTCGCCGCGTCTCCATGGTGCTTACGGACTATAATTATACGCGACGAGTCCAACTAATGTCCTCGGTCTGCAGAGAAACATAGTAGCGAACTGTACCCAAAAAGAGTATTGTTAGATTTTTAATACGAAATTATAGTTTCGATTCATTTGTGAGGAACGAGAATTCATTTGTATCTCAAAATTCGTAAATCACCTGTATTTTCTAGTACTCATTGGTTTATCAGAGCTTTCAGTGCCCTCTATTTAGACTATGGACCAGAGGAAAAGGGCACATAGTTTAATCTTCTCTGACACCCAAGCTAAATAATATAATTTGTTTTAGCACAGTTTACAAATCCACTAAGTATAACTCCAGTAAGATTATAAAACTGAGTAAGTTTTTTTGCTAGCCCTAACTGCACTTATGAGCCGTTCTCACATCCATTGTTCGCAAACAAAGACCACAGCTTCCGCGCCACGAGACGCCCCAGTTTAACACCTAGGATGCACGGATGCGCTGAAATTTACACGAAGAAAAACTATGAACAGACGTGGATGAACAAAAAGATTATGTGCTAAAGACATATAACCTACATCATGTCAGTCTTTCGATACTACAGTCTCGAAATATATGTTACCTCAATACGATTCCCACGGTAAAGTAAAAATGTTTAGGTCTCGAACGAAATTTCACTAGTTTTTTAAAAGCTACAAGAGCGCTGCACTGTTATTGATTTTAAGAACCTCCCGGGAATGGTGGCGATTCCATCATAACACCTAACGATTCATTAGGGAAACTTAATACTGCAATAATGCAGAATAACTCGCAAGCCAGCCAGCCAGTGATTATTTCATGCCATAAAACCCAAATGCCATTGACCTAAAACTTATAAAAATAATCAACCCAACTTTCAGATTCAGATAAACGCCCTTGATTGTAGCGGAAAGATGCAATAAATGTCGATGTTTACTTTTTAGGAATGAAATTTATTTAGGGAGCAACACTCTTTCTCGGAGAGAAATATTTCCGTCCGTGTTCCGGTCAATAGCCAATATAAAGCGGCTGTATCGTTCCAAAAACTGTGTTAAAACCACATCGACCTTACGATTGTGTGGGTGTTCGGTGAGCAAACAATGTCGTTTACCTCCAGAGTTATATTTATTCTTTTTTACGTCCATCCCGAACGCAGCTAAGTGTTCAGATACTACTGCGTTGATACACGCATCCTTAAAAGTGTAATCTTACTCAAGGACCGTCCTTTTCCAAAATACTGTTTAATAAACATTATATGCGTTTTAAGATAAGCTTTTGCGAACAACGTGAAGTTCGTTAAAAATTCCAAATTGGAAACCTTAGAACATACAAAACACTTAGAACGCTTATTTTGTAAGATATCATTTCATGATATTATTGACATAAAGGAAAAGGTTCTGTGGTGCGCGGGGAAGCATAGTGATGATATTTCCCCGCGCATCATGATCATGACTTTTATCATTAAAAAGTAGTAACTGTGCTGCTATTTTTTTGTTACAAAGGACACTCACACTAACGGGTGATTTGCAATACGCAAACTATTTATTTTCAATTCATCCACAGGATACAATCAGTGTAACTTTTGACAATGTTGTAGCCTGTACCTACGACTCTTCTACATTCTCTTACATTCCAAGTTTAAAACTTGTACCTGACGTCGAAAAAAAAACAATTTCTGTACCGGCGACAAATTAGTTAAGTAATTTACTTTGCTGAAGTTCGAAAGAAAAATAAACCCAAAGTCTCTAAGTTCGTTCTTAATACAATTTTCTCCGGTCGTCTTTTGTAGGTCACTTATACACAAAACCGTATCGCCTTACAAAAATACGATACTTTTCTCCGAGTAATACGAATAATTTACTTTGCTGTGTCCAAAACGAAGTTCGGGAATTTAATTTAATTAAACATTTTTACCTTTTTACGAGCTTTCGATAAAGATAAAACTGATTTTTGTTTGTGAGTGTCACACAAATACAAATCTATCCAGGACCGACTTTTGTTAGTCTTTTACTATAGACAACAATTCTAAAGCTTTATCGTATATCATATTAGATTTGAAAACATCGGACACGAGAGATAGCCACTAATCTGTATCTGTTAATCCGCATTCAAGATAATGGGGAACCCCGCAACATACTAAAAGATTTGTAGTTGACCAACTAATATCTGCATAGATCAAAACGAATATAAACTATGCGAAGACCGGAAAAGCTTTTCCTTTTATTTATAGCAACGCTCATTAAACTTTTTAAAACACTCATACTTTCGCCACGACTTGTAGTAGCGTAGACGCAAGTAGACGTGCTACGAATATCAAATTGATGTAGCGATTCAGACAAACGACATATTTAATTTTCATAGCAGATTACAAACTTAATTTACAATCATAAACGTGTCACAATATTTAAAAGTTTTGCAACGACATTAGCAATAGAAGTAGTAGGAATAAACGGAATGTATTTATTATGTGAAAATGTTAACAGTAATTATCGGTACCTTAACTATGGGGCTACTGTGTTACGATCACTGGTTTAACGATATAAAAAAAAACATAAAATAAAAACAAACTATTATTTATTAAAACAATGAATGAAACATTAACTTAAACTATGGTTAGAGATCAACAACCCACAAGACAACAACAGAAACACACGGACAGACCTTGCGCGGTGCCTGCATTCTCGTATTTGGACTTCAGCTTAGCGGCGGTGGCACGTGCGTCCGATCTAACTGAATCTGTGGTGCTCGTGCGGGTCGAGCTGAAGGACAGAGTGGTTGAGAAGGTCGACGAGAACGAGGACCCGAGCCCCAAGCCGAGGGTGGCGCGGTAACGACGACGATACATTATGCTCCAATTTTGTACAAAAACCCGTCCGTATCCCACAACGTCCCGCGAACGACTGAGCTTTTCCTGCGTAGGCGCAGCGCGAACCCGGAAAAGCGATTTATTACGGGAGAGCTAGACGAACTGACTGACGCACTAACCGTTCGGTAATAGAAAACATTTAGATGTGCATATTACTGGATTAGATACAGGCGGGCTTTTATACTTCTACGGGAGCTTCAAGCTTCATTTCATTGAATGGACAATTGGACATCATGTCCTGGGATATAGATGAATATACAAGGCTATATAACTATATGGTAAAACAGCAGCAGTCAAAACACTTTCATTCCTCTTCGTTTGATTTAAGTATGTTGTTTAAATCTTTGTAATGCAATAACAATGAGAATACACAGAGGGCCGACAAAGTGTAATGTTTAAAAACGATTACGAGCATAAATTGTGACCAATACTAAAGGTTATTTATAAAATTTGAACGCTTCCATTCCCGAGTAACCTGAACGATTTTTATCTATGTTTAACCTTCTATAAGTATTTGAACTTGACCTAGAATCCCTAGCACGTGCAAATATACACTGACCATAAATGAAAATACTGAAATATACGGAAGACCGAAAGGGATCATAGTTCTAATAAAAACTTAGTAGTATGGGGAGAAATGAAATATGCAACAATAAAAGCTGAAAATAAAACTAAACCAGGTGAAACATACGCGTTTGAACTGCGGGCCACCGCGGGAAAATTTATAGCCATTGCGGGTGAACATTCGAAGTATGGAAATATAATATTAAATGTTCCTGCTACGTTTGTTTTATATTCCACAGAGTGAGTATGAGAACTACGGACATTTGTTTTTTTATAATTTTGAGCCATGGACATCTGTAGTTAGGATCGAAGGTCTTTCTTACGTCAACTATAAATGCGTTGCTACCCCTGAGAACTAAGTTGGAACGCCTCGATTAAGTATGTCTCCCTGACCACACCCTTCAAACCAGAACACAGCAGTACGAATAATG
>DWTF01000125.1:0-15681 GCA_018250225.1 Udranomia kikkawai
CTTCAGCTAAGCTCAAAGGCTTGTGTTAAGAGTGGGTTCACGTCAATAGTGCAGATGGTGTGAGTGAGTGTGGAGGGAGTGAGGGATCGAACCCACGACCTCTCGATCGTAAGACCGACACACTACGTACCCATTGGGCTATTTCCGCTTTAAATATTCGGTAGTATGTATATTCATTAGGTAAGTATATTCGTTGTAAAGAGATGCCGTAGAGGTGCGAATGTTCGCTAGTAAATAAAAACCTGCGGTGCTCGGTGTAATTGATGGCGAGCGGCAATCAAATTAGGCTCCGTCGCGGGTAATCGCCTGAAAGCTGCCCGACAGAGAGCTTTTGTAGGACGCCCGAACAACGGATGACCGCCCGTAGGCTTTAACGCGAGAATTTTCTGCCCCCACCCGAGATTGGTTCGAATTATGTAATGCATTTTCACGTTCTACCTTTATTCAGAAATATTTAAATGTTGTAGATGTCTGTTTGAAAGAAGTAAAAATTACAATTTTGGTACTTGTAATTTAATAGTGGTTATTGTAAAGTATTTAATGATTCATTATTTCCTAAAACGTTTCGGTTCGCATTTAAATCATTTAAGAGGTATATTTAGTTACACATTTATTTTTAAATGGTTTAGTTAATTCAATCATATTTTCATTCGTCGGTATTTTCACAAAAACAGGTTAATAGTGGCGACAATACACACATTTTCAATTCATAGGTTTTATCACAAAAACAGAAATAATAGTGGTGACAATAACATTACGCTACATATATTTATTCATAAACTGGTTAATTTCACGTTAACGTTACAATCTTCCACACATTGCGAAATGAATCTGCATAATGTAATAGTGGAGTGCGAAGAGCGCGGGAGAAGGCGAGACAGCGAGCCCATCATTAGCGGTCCAGAACCGATCCGAGTCGCAGCATCCGCCGTCCGCTCAGCTTTTATCATAATTTAAGTTTTCCATTAGCCGTAATTGACGCGAACATCGTTCGTCGCTTACGGCCCGGATCGTTGCTACGATTGTTATTTTTGGATAGATAAATATTTCCTATTTTCAAAAGGTCTTCCCGACCTTATGCCTTCTTAATTGACAATCCTATTAATAATTAATAAGAATTATGGCATATTGCTTTTATCTTAATGCGGCTTTTAACTGTGCATTTGTATTCGTGAGACCATTTCGATATAATTTCCAACGGCCCGACTGTCTCGCTAATGGAGAAATATAATGTAATTTACTAGTGATGTATACATTTTGTCGATAATATGCAAGTATAGTTACCTAACTTAGCATAAGTGGTGAGAGTATCGAATTAATGAAGTGAATTGTGTAGATAGTAGAGATAGAAAGAACGTAGCACGCGAATAGCGAAGAAGAATGAGTCGTAGTTTAGTCGGAGTCGCAATCGAACGGCGCATCTAAGTTTGAACTGGATCTGAGTAAAACGACTATAACTACACAATACAAATTATTAAGAGTGCTCGGCATCACGGGAACGCTTTCAGAAGTAATGAATTAGAAAAGTTGCGCAGCACTCACGCGGATTGAGCCCCGCTCGGCGTCGGCGTCGCTACAACATTACTTTAATTAAATCTATTTGAACAACAAACTTTAATTAAATTTCATCCAGCAGTTAGGCGTCGCGGAGGAATAATCGCGCAATTAGAGCGGCCGTGAGCGTCGCCTTACACGCTCCCTGTTAATTAACTCACTTGGCCGACCTATCCGACTTGGCTGTATCAACACAATAACGCACACTGAACTCACCGCACCTTACTACACAACACTCTAATGTGTTGAACGCTTTATAAACGTTTTTTTATTGACATTTAATTTTAATAACGTAATTATTTACGTATTACATATCAACTAACTGTTTTAAGGCGCCTATTTTCATTATAGTTTATTGTTTGAGCAAGAGATTTCGCTTACGGTTTTGCTGCTAATATACTAACATAATAATAATGGCTAATATATGAAGTCAATCAATTATCCTGCTTATTATAACACAATAATTATCTCAGACGTTTCCTGATGAAAAAAATCTACAGCATCAGGGAGAACATTTATTACGTATTATTATACTCACATCTGAAAAACAAGATGGCAATCACCTTTCAGTTGCAGTCTATTCGAGAAGGTTCCATACTGAAAGTTACACAACCATTTTTTTATTTATCCTAAGCGTTACATGTTACTAGGAACCATTATGGACGGGCAAACGGTTTACTATATAGGCATAAAATGGCCACATCTAACTTTTCAATTCAGAACTATTAGAAATCATATCATCAACATTTATATTACCACATAAAGGTTCTTAATTAATGACTAGTGTACGCACACCCTAGCTTCTCGCCGACTTATTCAATTAATACTTATACTGGTACAATGCAACCCACGTTACAAGAAATATTTTCATTGTACACCTTAATTGTTTTTCTTACTTTATCAGACAACATTTTTTAGTGTAATTACATATTCGTCAATAGATTTTTGTAGGTCTCACAATACTAATTTTTATAAGATCTTTTTTCAGGGTCTATACTGATTTTTGTAAGGTCCATAAACAAACATTGTAATATTTAAAGCTTTCAGACTTTATACTGAGTTTTCAAGACCATAAACGAATATTAGGAGGAAGGCTTATTAAAATTTTATAAAGCCTCATCATACCACACTTTCTCCACATTCTATCCAACTAATCCTTTCATAATAAAAAAATGAAACAAATATAATCGGATATACGTAGCACTCGGTTTTAAGTCGCGTACCTAATGATTAATACAAGCTAGCCAAGTAATAACACCAGCTAATGTCCGAGGTAAGTACTAACGTATAGCGAATCTACTAAGTGTTCGCCTGATCCATTATGCGCACATCGTAACGTATAAATAAAGGCAAAAACTCACAGGATCCATTAAAAGTATTGCTGCGGAGAGCAGAGTAATGTGGACATGACAGCGGCTGATACGGTTTTGTATTCAACTAATGACATACGAGCTTGCATTTTTTTTCATTTTTAGAGTGCCATTTATAATCGTAGATTGTTTTTGTATTCCGAATAAAATATGAAAAAAACAAAACTCTTTTTTTGATAAATGAAATTGCTGTGATTCTTCAATTTCTTTCTTAATCATTAAATCTCACTTACTCATAAATGTAGAGTGCATTTCTACTGGTCTCAGATGGAATCGCATTCCTTTAAAAGGCAGTCCGAAATCTACTATTCTGATTTACTATGTGACTTAGGTATGTATCCTTATCTCCTTAACTTAAATAATTGAACTATATTCACACAACAATCTATTATCAAGAATAAAAAAGTATCGAGTGAACGTTATACAATAAAATAGGTTATTGTACTTTGTAACGGTCGATGTCGCTTAATTACTCAGTATCAGCGCAACTATCTAGTCACGTATCACGTAAACGTAATCAAAGTAGCAGTTTTTAACTCGCTTTTATTAGCTTGGTATGTATTCATGTATGTATGTGTGTAACGGAGACTTTGAGCACAATTTTGACGTACTTCAAGATGTCGGATAAATTCGAAACTTTGCATCTTTTTCTAAGACCGATGACTACGTAATATTACCATAATACCATCGAGCTGATCTGATGATGGAATTGGAAGGCCGATGGCACCTTGGATTGCCTAGTAAACATATCGAGTTTGGGCTCTTTACATTCGTCTTAACATATTCTGCCCGTTTCTCTTGATGATTTAGTTTTTTTTTACCAAATTTGAAGCAGTCTCTTCCACTGTAAGCCATCGTCGTCAAGCACTTCCGTAAGAGAGTGGGCGTTATAAAGGAAACCGAGCGCTGACCGGGCGCCGCCGCTGCTTTGATTTGACGCACACTACACCGTCCTCGCGACATTTAGCTTATATTTCATCAAAAGTATAATTTTAAACCTTATCCGAGTGTAAGGTACCATACACACACACATACACACATGCATGAACTCAAAAGATATAATAGATTGTTAACTTACAATTAGTTTATAATTAGCATTATGTAAGTATTATGTAACACCTATTTCTGACTTACAGCAACAGTGCTCGTGCTGCTGTGCTCTTTAAGGGTGTGGTCAGGAAGACATACTTAACCGAGGCGTTTCAACTTAGTCCTCGGAGACAGCAACGCATTCGTGCTGACCTAAGAAATAACTTCAATCCTGTCTTAGTTTGTGAACACTTACCATCAGGTGGACTGCATGGTCGTTTGTTACCTCAAAATCATAAAAAGGTATATCCGAGTACACACATACACATACATGCGCTCTAAACATATAATAAATAGTTATCTTAGTTTATAATTAGTATTATGTAAGTTAAGTGGTATGTCTAATATACTAAAAATTGTAAAAAATAAGGCGTTTCAGTTAAATTTGTGCAAGAATATTTGTAGAGTTATTTTTCGTAGCTTGATTTAAGATGCAGTACTAACAAAACACAAAGGTCTGATTCAGTAAAAGCTCCACAAATTTTATTACTTCCTAAATAAACTGAATTTGAATGTTATACCGTAAATAAAATATCGTGTTTCAATTTTAATTTTAATTTAATAAATTTATGTAAGTCGTAAAACAAGCGTCGAGACACGATAAAAGTTTGCGCATCAATTGGAGGCTCTCGGAAATTAAGTACGACAAAGCCAATCACGTGGAAACATTTTTATTTTTATCACTGATTAAAATACTCGCGAAATTGGCGTCTAAAGTATACGGAAAAATAATAAAAGTCAAAAGAAACGAGTTCTTAAAATGTCGCCATATCGTTTTACTGCTACGAAATTTATTAGTCGTAAATACTGTCTCGGTATATGCGGTTTTAATGTAGCGATTGGTCTCATTTTACAATTACCTTCACTCGGACAAATTGAGTGATCTGGAGGCATTTTTGTTTTAATTGACGCTTAAGAGTCCCACTTGGACTGTGGCTTTGGTCTTGTTTTCTTACATTCTGTATACTCATTAAGAATAATTATCTGTATTAAAGTAGTTATAGGTATTAATGAATATGTGCAGCTTTTCGTCCTTCAAGTAACTCTATTCTCACATGAATATTCGTAACCAGTTACAAATCTGTCAAAATTTCCGGTGTCCTAAAGCTTATTTGTCATGGTTTAGCCATAGTCACTACGCTGGGCCAGTGCAGGTTAGTGACTACAGTAGGTTGAAGGTAGTAATTCCTCAGAAAGCGTGTTCCTGACCTGCTGCTCTTAGGATATTCCATGGGAAGAGAGGGAGTGGACCTTCTCTACATAGTCGCCGGTACCACATGGCCAAGGCGAAAAATCCGGTCGGAGGATCGAAGTTCTTACTTAGGTCAACTACAGATGCATTGCTACCCATGAGGACTTCTCCCTTCACTTCCCTTTGATCCCCTGAGGACATGACCCTCGGTTAATGTCAGTTATGTCTCCCTGACAACACCTGCCTCCGGAGTCGAACCGTAAAATGCAAAAATAGGTATGGCGATGGTGACTCCGGAGTCGAATCACGAAATGTTTTAACGTTTTAAGATATATAATGATAGGAGTATCTATGTCGAAGTCGTCAACTACTTATATCAGATGGGCTGCAAGATAATTCGCTGAATCGAGCGGCAAGGATAGTATTATGTGTGATTACAGTTGACTGTTCCCACTTATACCATGAGCAACGGTGTATCCTTATTTCAATAAGGACCGTTTATTTTATTGAAGCACCTACTTATTTCTAATGCACTTTTTGCCCCGCAGTCCTTCTAAAGACGTCAAGACGAGTTAGTTGGCACGATCTACGTAGAAATGTTGTTACTCGTTTTCATTCAGATTTAATTAGAAACGGCTTATACGAGACTACTGTTATGTAATTGAAATACATTCTGATATGCCCGTAATCCGCTGTTTAATTTTACCCGCTAAGGATTTAGATACAGATAAGCTATTAATTGAAACGCCTTTATATCGTTCTGTAGCAAAAAATTCTCATAACTAGAAAATATGTAGGACGCATTAAATTGTATAACGATAGAAACCCTTTCCATTATTAAAAGTTTATTTTATAAAATTTGAACCAAATGCATTTAAAATATTAACATATTTTAAGGACGACTTTTAAGGGCGAATGTAAGAAATAGTTGCCATAAATAATTTATCTTAAGAACACAATTCGCGAACTTAAAAATAAACTAATTATTTGTATTGGACCGGTTTGTTGGACAAAAAGTTGGTAATGCGCAAGCATACCATTTGCTTTACAACGAAACATGCCATCAAGAGACTCATTAGGCTGCCTACGCGTCCTTCTTCAATGAGTCCAGGTCTGGTCTCCGAACTTGGACTCAAAATGGCCGCTTAAACTATGCAGTGCACATAATAAACGATTTTTAATGTATCTTATTATTACTTTCTGATTGTAGTGTTGCCTTACCATATCGTGACGTGAGTGATATATGATAAATTTGTATTTAGCAACTGCATATTCAATAAACAAGTCACTAAATATATTTTTTAAAAGACACTATCTGTTACTCGCCGCTTTGCCTACGGCAAAATATTTGGCTAAATTCAATATACCTAAGTGACTCTATATAACATCAGCTATCCGCTAGTGAAAGTTCTGTTAAAATTGGTCTAGTTTCTAAGATGAGCCAGAACACCCAAACACACAAAACATGACATTTTTATGTAAGTAAAGTTAATTTGGAATTAAAAACAGACTCTTCAATTCCAGTTATATTCAAAGTTAACTTGCATATTAAATGATGAATGTATAAGATTAACAACTTATAGTAGATCATGAGTAGGTTGAAACACCTATTAAATCTTACGCATATCTGCTCCCTTCAGCCAAACAAAAACAACTGATTGGCGGACAAGGTTGTTAGGAATGCAACGTCTCTCTATAATAAAAATATATCCTATCACTTAATACAGCATCTTAAATCATAAAAAAACTAATTTTTAACTGTAAAAAATTAATCTCAAGAGCGGTGTATCAATAATTAATTGCGACACATTAAACGTATTACCAGGAAACTATGGCTGTCTCTATAAAAATATTTCAATTGAAAAAGATGACAGATCCGTAGACATCGCGGACTTTTTCCGTGCTCTAAATTCATTAGAAAACTTGCGCACGCGCATCCGTCGTATGCGCACGAACGCGCGGTGCGCATTCCGAGCTTTTTGCGCGCCACTCAGTCTAACAAGATTGAAATAATCACTCGTCTCTCAAAGGCGACTTTGTTTCGGAGAATCAAAAAGAACTAATGAATAATACTTAGGTACGTACGTCAGTGTTTCTGAAGAAGTTTAAACGAGCTCAAAAGCGATGGCCATACCGAATGTTGTTTAACTCCCACGGTGAAACGTTTCGCATATTTTTGTAGTGTTTTTCATTTACCAGTGCAATAAAAAGTATTTTATTGTGTTGATAATTTATAATAGTTTGTCTTACGTTACTAGCTTCGTATAATATTCTTTATTTTTCACGTACCTAACTATGAAATACATATTTATTAAAATAAAGATGTTTTACTATATTCATATTTTGTTCGACATTAGATGGTCAATGCCGGATATGGATAACTCTGTCAAATTAAACAGTACTGGTGATATTATGCGCAAACGAAAAATAACTCTAAAGCAAGTAATTTATAATACCTAGCATTCTACATATATAGCAGTGAATGACGGACAAAGTCACGGCCTGGCGCTAGTATAAATGTAAATGCGGATTGAAACAGTTTTGCTACGTTAGCGCTCTTCAACGCCATCTATGGAAAATAGACCGAACTGTACTGATTACGCACTAATTGATAATACCAACATAACTCTGCCCTCGTCTTCCTACCATGCCCTTACTTTACAAAGTCTTGGTTAGTACGACCAATTAAAGCTCACCAAAACAGGAGAGTCCTCTTTTTGCGATGCGGCTCTTCGCAGATGCCGACGATTTTGGGACACGCGAAGCATTCGAGGAATAAGCCGAAGCTATTCGCGTTTCATTTAACGTATTTCTTGCTCTAAAATAAGCTTAATCAGTAGACGTCGCAAATACCTGCGTTGCCACCGTTTCTGGTAATTTGACGTAATATTTAAGTAAATACCATTGCGGATCTTGGGGTGTTTCATGAGTAAATATTATTGTGTAGGCAAAATAAAGGAAAAAAAACTTTTTTTAAAACGTGTTGTTGCTGGCTTTAATTGCCTTTTACCTACATCATCACCAGGATTTGTGGCGAGTTGAGAAAGAGTGAATAGCGATTTCGAACCTAGACATTATATATGATGTTTAATGTACATTTGTGATATCTTTAAATGATAATTAACTTTTTAATACAATGATCGAGTGTATATTTTTTTTGTCTGAAAAATGAAAGTACATACTAGTAATTTTGTTACCCTCTCCAGCTAAGCTCAAAGGCTTACCCGAAGAAACTGCGACCTCTCGATCCTAAGACCGACATACTGGCCATTGGGCTATTGCCGCTTTTCAATCGCTATATCTATATTAATTGAATCGCTAGGATTTGAGAGAATTGATAACTCGCTGATTTAAGTTCTAGACCATCAAGACATAGGACTTTACTTAAAATAAGTTGAAGCCTACCTACTGCTACCCCACGAGAACTAAATGAAACGGCGTGTAAAACGCGAATAGGGTGGACACGCTGATTGCCAGCCCAATTGGGTATTATCCGCCGCCCGCCCAAGGGAAATGTTTAGTGAACAGTATCAAATCATCAAACAGTGGAGGAAACGTTAGATCGATTTAATCGTTTATGTCGTTTACCGTTTTCGTTCCATTCAAATTCTAATCAGTTAATCTAATATAATGCTGGACAGGTCAAATAATAAATCTACGATTGAGAATTTTTAAAAGTAAATGGATTCACATAAACAACTGAAAAGATTACCGATCGAACAAACAGTCTTATTTTTTAAGAGTAGCGCAATCAAAAAAATTGACAATAATGCATGATTAGACGTGGAGGTGCGGTTGATTAATTTCAATCCCGTCCTATTTTACAAGAAATCGTAATAAAAACAAATATCCTGTAATATAATCGAACAAATTATTATCTCAATCAAACACTCATCAAAAAATTTCCTTCTTTATAACAGCAGCGCAATATAATAAGAATTGTACCGCGAATTATGCATAATTAGACGTTGAAGGCCTGTTGATTAATCTCAACCATCTCAACTTTGTCTTATTGTCTTTCATTCATACAAGAAGACTTGATAGAGAACAAAGATCCTAGGACGTGATCGAACAAGTTCTTACCTCAACGGAACAAAGCTTCCTTCTTTATAACAGCAGCGCAACGTACACAAAGAGTGGAGCGATGCGAGTGGCGCATGATTAGCGGTGGACGCGCGGCTGATTGCTAGCCCAATTGGGTCTTATCCGCCCGCACATGGGAAATATTTTTAATCAACACCTCCATTGAACTTACGAGCGGTCGTACGTGAGCTCGGCGCACAGGAACGTACTCTACGGTGGACGAATAAATCATCCTCCCTGTTTGCGCTTGTACAAGTTTTAAGTTTTACTCAGCTACGCGTTTGTGAATGTCTTTATGTAGCGTTTAATATTATGCTTTCAAACGTTACGCTGCCGGTAGTCATGTTGATTTAAGTTTTAATTTGTGTTTATTCGTTTGTCAACTAAATTTGTTTTACAGTCATTATACGTATTTTTAGATTCATATGAGTCAACACGCAAAAACTAAGAAACTCGAATCTGAACAACGACTTCTGAAACGAAATTAATTATACATTCATCATTTGTTTTTAGAAACATATACACATACACATATTTTTAAACGTGTTAAATTGTTTTACCAACTCCAACATTAGTGTTATTTTATACTAAAAAATACAATGCATTTTTTTATATTTAATTAGAACAGCATTGAATTTCGACAAAGCCAACTATTGAACATTCGTTATTTATAAAATGCTTATATTTTAACGACGGTAACCATACCTAGTTCAATACTTAAAATATGCATAAATAGAAAAAGAGTGTTGTATATTTTAGTTAAAAATTCGTCCCTGACCGGTGGAGGCAGCAAGCGGGTGGCGGCGGGGGCGCTTGATTGGCGCTATGAATGTGAGCAGATTGCATCGCCGCTTCCGCTGCCACTGCCGCGCCCGCGCCCGCTCCCACCGTGTACCACACTGTGACGTCCTTCGTGCAACTAACAAAGAGTTAAATCGAGTAAATAGAGTATTATTGTATTATTGTTAATGTTAATACCAGATTGCATCGCCGCTTCCGCTGCCACTGCCGCGCCCGCGCCCTCTCCCACCATGTACCAGTATGACGTCCTTCGTATAACTAACAAAGAATTGAACAATATGATTGGTGTTATTATATTATTCAGTAACGGATTTTTCGCCGTCGTTTCCGTACGTAGGACCCAAATTCGATCAGAGTTACAGAAATCTGCCGCCATAGGCTGAATTCTACTCAGCCGGTTATTAAATCCGCTACTGATATTGTTAATACTAAATTAACAGATTGAAACATCTTCCGATGTCACTGCCGCGCCCGCTCCCATCGTGTACCACGCGTATTATGACGCGTCGTTCGTGCAACTAACAAATAGTTGTGATTGTTATTATTATATTTTTGTTAATATTAACTTGATCTGAAAAAGGCAGCGGGAAACTGCTGAATGCAGAAGGTGCAAAACCGATCGGAGTGGCATCATATAGCGGAGGCCTACGTCCAAAAGTGGACAGCAAATGGCTGATGAATGAATTGAATACTAAGTAAACTTAGCAATCCAAAAGTGGTCTTAAAATAACCATGATGTAGGAAGTTAATTTAAGTTTTATACAATAACCTATTATTTGTGTAAGATAATAGTTTAATTAAAGCATACCTAAATATGTGATTTAAATATGCTTTAATTAAACTATTGTTGTAGTTTGCGGTTTGAACAGATATCATTAAATACTAATTAATACTACACAATGTAGCATGAGCCATTATTTTAATTATAAGAAGTATACCTACCTATTTGATAAGGATGAAATCCAGTAAATCCTATAACACGCAAGCAATATTTATGTTATAAACAACTTTATTGTAAGAATATGTTTTATAAGGTAGAAATTTTCAGAACAAAATGAAGTCTCATATCAGACCGGGTTAAAATTATGAAGCTAAAACTGAAGGTTATTGAAAACGTGACTTACATTTATATAGGTCATATGGTACGAAATTTTATACTTACAGGCGGGAACAGTATTTTATTATCATTAAACAAAATATTCTTCTTTTATATTCGTACACGAGCATTTCGAAGATGTTTTGCAATCGTTTTGTTTTACAACTGGTAAATTTTCATATTAAGCAATAACAATTTAACATCATAATAACAATGAAATTCGACAGCAAAATCATTTATTGATGTGTCGTTAGTAGAAAAGACATAACAAGTTCTATATAAAGTTGGAAAATTCCCGCCTAATTGTTGATCTCCTCATACGCACTCATGTAGATAATTAAAAGGTAGGTATTCTCCTACTGGCAATACCGAAAACGCCATTTGGTAGAATCAACGTGCTACCTATTACACATACTGAATACGCCAATTTGGTGTTAGAACACGGTGGCGAGAGATCTGGGGCCGCGGTGGATTGCTGAAAATACCCATCACATCATAATCGGCAACCAACTGAGCTCCTCCGCTCGGTCGTATTATTAACGACGTGTATTGTAATCACGCGGCGGGCGATCGCCTCCGAAGGTAGGGCGGTATTAAATTCCGACAGCTACGTGATAAATCGAAATTGGAAAAGTTTAATAATGTTCGGTTGCTCCGAAAGCAATAAAACCGTTTATAAACGGGCACAAGCGAACTAGACGGGCAACAGGGACGCCGCCTTCGAGCCTTTTAGGGACTCTTAGGTGAGTCCGTTTTGCGTAACGGGCTCCGAATTGATTTTACTCGTATCTTGATGAAGCGGTTTAGACAAACTTAATTAGAAATGGAGCGCAAAGCCCTGCGGCTTCCGCTCGTCTGTTCTGTTCTGTACTTCTAAATAATTCTTAATACTGGTCTTCTAAGTGAAGCGGCGTAGGGCACGAACGATGAGTATGGTTAAGCATTTATGGTTCACCAGTTACAACGGAACTTGTCTTTTTCGAGCCGAATCATACATATTAGATGTGAGCAGACTTGATTGACTTAATATTGATGACCTTTAAGATAACCTTTAATTAAACAGACAAATTTTATTTTTTTAAATTGCACAAGTCCATCTTGGATTGATCTAGAAGCGATCGTATGTTCTACCTGTTATTGACTAGTTTACGGCCTCATTGTTAGAGCGAAATCTGATAGTCTCACAATTTTTAAACAAGTTAAAAGGATCGGTTTATTAGACGTGGCAGTGGCAAATAATAACGAGTCAAATAGCTTAATCGCGACGCGATCGTATGTTCTACGTGCTTTAGACCCGCTCCACACTATCGCGTTTGGAGTGAAATGCGATGGATTCACACAGTTTTTTATCTGTGCCTATGAATCGAAGGATATTCATGATCGGAAATAGGTATCAACATAAATTATTTAAATCGTAACAAACGTGTCATTCTCTATTTTTTATTTAATTTGATTATCTTCTTTAATTATTGTTTCATAGAATATTCTCGGTATGCGTAAGTATATTATGTATGTCTACTAAGTATTGAGTATTTGTAATTAATGTATTTGTGGGAGTCAGTGCTTGCGATATGCAAATCTAACTTGTTGTTCCAAATTTGGGTGTGTGAATAATGTATGTAGGATGGAAAACAAGTACACAAGAATAGCGTGAATAACGATTTATTTTTATCCGTTGAAAACATACGATTTACAGTATATTTTAAAGGCTTACTTGGCTATCATACTTATCTCACTGTAGGGCACGATTCTCTTCCCACAGCTGAGTGAACTTTTGAAGGTGGTAGAACCTTTTACGGTTCGACTCCGGAGGCATTTCAATCCTAAGGTCCTACAGATGTCCATAGGCGGCAGTGATCACTTACAGTCAAATGTATTGCACACGCGCTCAAATTCATAAAAAAAAAACTGGAAAAAACCTAGAACAACCTCTGTAATGCTGTAGATTCATTTTGTGGGCTTAATTACCTGTCACACTGATGTCCCACGGCTGGACACGAGTCTCTCCCTAAAACTGGAGAAGGTAGAGCATTTTGGATGTTTTTCGGACGAATCATGATTACACTAAGTATACCTATAAAGTTCTATCTGGGGCTGTTATAAACATGCTTATATTAGCTTGGGTTGTATGTATGTAAACGGTATCTTTGAACATGATTTTGACCCACTTTGAGATGTCGGATTGATTCGAAACTTTGCATACTTATCAAGGACCAATGACAGTGCAATATTATGGTCGAGCTGATCTGATGCAGGAATCGGTGATGGAGTTTGGGCCCATCACAATCGTCTTAACATATTCTGTCCTTTTATCTTGACGACGAGAACACAAATCGTGTTTTTAGTTTTTTAAACTGTTAAATTATTTTTAATGATTTTCGCGTACTTTTCTCTCTCTATATATTTTTTTATCTCTTTCTCAGTTTTAGTAGTCTTCGTTTTCGAACAATCCAACCTCGTTCCTATACAAACATACATACACTCACATACGTGTTGATCTTTGTGTGATACGACATGTTTCTACAATTCTGAACTATTTCCGATAAACCATCATTATCTTGTTTTTAACTGATAGAGGAAATCTCTTCGGCTTATCTACTACAGCTTACAACGGCATTAACGTAATAATACTCGTATGAATTGAATTGTATTATGAAACTGAAGTACCTAATGTTTATAGCAGACGTATTAAAAGTAGTTATTATAGATTAAGATAGTAGGCATTCTGTTTTATTTTTTTATGTTTCTAACCTTTTATAACATTCAGATTCGATCCTGTCTTAGAAAGACTATATATGGCGACAGTAACCACTTACCTGCACTGGTGGACTGCATGCTCTTTTGCTACCTCAAAATCATAAAAAAAATCACGTAGCAAATGAGCATGGAATGACGTTCTTACTTAGTCCTTAGAGGTATTTTAACCTAATTTGTGGTCCACCTAAGAAAGAACGTCGACCCTTTCACGAGTTCATTACAGATGCCCACGGGCTTTGAACACTTACTATCAGCCCCCCTAGCCATATTACAAACGATTCTTTTCTATTCTATTACTATGATCGTCTTAGCCTAAGTTATAATACAAAGAGATAACGTGCTATTTGTATCCATTTTCTTGTTTAGACCACATGAGATAACGATACACGTCACTAACTCCGATACATTTTAAGTCTATTTTCAATCTATAACGATCGTAGATAGTCAACTTGGCTAGAGGGCATTACCGGGATCACGAATATTTTGCGAATAGTATAGTTTTACATAATCGAATAGTTAGTGGTCGAAACACACTATATGGCAAAGGTACGTTTTATTCTAACTATTTGATTACGTAAACTACCTGACCTTACGTAAAGACCTGTACCGGGATCAAAAACATTTTGAGAATAGTAATTCTCAAAATGTTTTTGATCCCGGTACAGGTCTTCATTCTTGTGTACTACTCAGTGTTATAAAAACGATATTTCAACGTCAAAGTCACTCAAAATATCCAGTTGGGATACTGAACACCTCATATAGGTAACAAATGAGATATTCTAAACTAGGTAGCAAAGACAATAGAGGAAAGTCAGTGAAGCGAAGTTCCCGCCAACGTTTCATTGAGAAGGATATATCGCGTTACTGCGGTATCTAACTGACAAAACATATCAATAAACTTAAACAACATGGATATTATAATCATATATCCGATTTTGCATCATAACAATAGTGTTCTTGTTGTTGTGTTTTGCGGGTCTAAAAGGCCACTTTCAGCAATTCCTATGAATCCAATTCATTCTCTGAATTAGCAATTCATCTTATATTCGTAAAATTACCACGCAATTCCTGTTTTGTGATCCATTTTACGAAGCTCCATAGAAAACTATCAGAACGATGTTTTGCTCAATACGAGTTTTAAAGCAAAGTGTGTAAAATCACGAAATTTATTAAAGTGACCATTTTGCGCTTTGTAATATGAATCATGTTATGATTCGCCTAAAGCGACCTTTTCGGCCAGCGTCAGATTGCTAAATATCGAGATTCCGAATAAGAATTTAGTTCATTATTTTAGCATAAATCAATCAAGGATTCAAGGATCAAGCCAGGATTTAAATAGTTAGTTACGCCCTGACACCTAAAATCTATGGCGTATTATTCCAATATGTGGTGAACAGAGACAATCGTGTCATCCCTTTTTATCATACTCAACTGCAAGCTATGATTGAGCTTACTCATTTCATGATGGAAACATTTAGGCGCGGTTGTATTATAGCGGGGGCGTATCTACTATTGAAATCTTTTGGTTATAGCATATTTTGGCATTAGCATACTTATTCATTCATTTATTTCTAGGTGAACTCTAAATAGTACATACATTTATTTTAATTCGTTTTTGTAGAGGCACGTATGTGGGAATTTAAACACATAAATTTCAGGGTATCATTGTCCATTTACTATACAAGTGTTTAATAATTAACAATAAAATATAACAATATGATTAGTGTGTGGGTTTTCTG
>DWTF01000126.1:0-15654 GCA_018250225.1 Udranomia kikkawai
GAAAACCTTTTATGGTTCTAATATGAGTTATGAGAGCAAATCATTTAATATATGAGACACGAATAGTTAGCTACCGATTGGAGTGTTATCAACCCGATAACATTTTGAAAAGGCAAGTCCAAGTGCGTAACACTTTAAGTAAGGGACATCGCACCTGGGAGGTGCAATCGCAACTCGCTAGCGACTGGAACCGTTTCTATTTTTACACCGTCCACTCTATCTTATTTACTATTCTCGTCCGCGACTCATTGAATTGTGGTTATTATGTGCAACTTGGATATATGCCAGCCAGTCTCGGACTTAACACACCGATAGCGAGATATTCGAAGAATGATATTATTATGGTGTAGTGCTTCAGAGAAGATCATCCCACGATGTATTCTCGCGAGTCTCTTTTTATTTTAAATCACAAAGTCAAGGATGTAATATCGCATAAGTTGTGAACATCCGGTAAGTTCGCAGCGATCGAGGGGAATCGTATCGGATTATCGAAGGCGGACTTACATTTCGATTCTGTTAAACCAGTATTGTTTATTCAAGATGCAGATCTGCGTACCGGATCCGCACGCAATAAACAGCACGTGCTGGACGCTACCGACGAGTTGTCGTACCTGGAATATTTTTTCGCTTGCTTTTGCGGATTTCAGAACAATACCGGTGTAATTCTGTAAATTGTTTCCTGGCACAGAGTTAGAACGAGGATCGTCGGGGTCATTTACATACGATATGGGCAAGTGGCTCGCGACGAGCAACAAGAGAAGAGATCACGTCAAACCGGCAAGCGAGTCGAGCGGTGGCTACAACCAAACCGGTTGACGGCGCCGGCCGTCGGGCGCGGGGATCGCCCGGGGATTATCACCTTGTAAACAATATTGCATTAATTGTTTCTTCTTTTTTTGCAAGTACACGTACGTCACGTCAGCTTTAAGAGCCACATGCCCAAGCGAACGGAGAAAAGGGTGCTGCAATCGGAATAATAGAAAGGTGCGTCCGAGACGACTCTGGGGAAGTAAACAATGAGCAGCCTTGGAGGATTTCAGTGTTGTCGCGATGTCCGATTCAGAAGGTCGCGATTAATTTACTTTTCGAAATATTAAAGGTAAAAAGTTTATAGACCACCGACCGCAACGACAGGCAGCAAAACGAAATCGGTAAAGTGGGTCATCATATAATTTCGCAAGCGTATCGAGTGCCGCAAGCGTTAACTGGTACGCTTGAGGCAAGTCAAGGCCCGTACGCCGGCGACGCCCGCCTCTGTCGATTCAACTTAGCCTTCTTAAACCAATAAAAATCTCTTTATCCGATATTTTATAGTCCCACTGGGACGGAAAGTATTTTTTTTTTCATGACAACAAAAAAAAACTCATCATCAACTATAGGGACAGGGGTATATGCCCTCCACGAAAGAAATGTGTATGTCACGCATACATATTTCTATTGTTTGTATGTAATGTTTTTTTTTGTATTTAACCTATACCATTCATCTAGCTATCATTTGAGAAAAGCTAATCAATATTTTATTATTACTAGATTTTTATATATTAGACAATTAGAATCTCTACCCATATTTGTCACACTTTCACCAAAAATGATAGTGTACTAGACTTTGCCATATTTTAGTTTTGGAGAATGTATTAAACATTTTTCATTAACACGCTATATTTCATTTTGCAACGACACAAGCATGTTTCGAATAAACACCGCACGCGATTAATTTATTTTTGGATTACTTATTTGAACTTGGTTAAGTAACTTATTTGACATTAACATGTGAGCCTCTCTAATTATCCAAATGTCAAAACGTCATCATATCTCAAGTCAGTTCACAATAATAAGATTTTATTAAAGCCAAATGTACAAGTATCTGCAATTATTTATTTCCTAACAACCATTTCCTAATATTCTTACGATAAGGTCATTGAATTATGTAAACTAAGTATGGATAAGTACGTGCTGTTATTATATCATCCATCATGGGAAATGTCAGATGAAAAAAAAATCATCTTTTGAATTGAAAGCATCTTGCTTTAAATAATTGGGGCCTTTCCTTACTTTTATCTTATATTTTATAGTGAGATAAGAAAAGAAAAAGATAAGAATTATGTTATACATACTCAGAAATTATGCATCATTGCGAAAGTACTTCGAATATTGCAAAAGGCAATTTGGTGTTCAGAATATCTAAATGATTATTTTATACACCAAATATTTTTCTAATCTTTTGCGATAAGACTTGAACACTTTGTGTCATTTAATCATATTTGGCAATGTACACCAAAAATAGATATCTTAACACGTGTATAACGATGATTTTACATTTTTATACAATTTCTTGTTTCGTTGACTATTATCAAAGCATGAATAATATGAATGAAAAATAAGATAATAACTTACCCCCTCATTTCCGGGTAAAAACTGTATCTTAGGTTTGGCCAATTTATCCTGAAACAAACAAGAAACTGATTAAAGGTACTTATATAAGCATTTTTGTCTTGAATAATGATGAAAAGAAATAAAGGTGGGCTAAGATTTTGTAAATAATCATTAGACTAATGTTTAGAATCATAATGATATTTTTCACCTTCGCAAATCATAAAATTGCCTTTTTTCTGCAAATACCCTTCTTTTTTATTCTTGCAAGTATGCAAGTACCTCTACGTGCTTATTGTATGCTGCATACTGGTAATTATATGTATTGTGATAATTTGTTGTACTTTATAAATATGTTATACGAAGTCGCCGACGAAAAAGTGGTCTTATCTTAAGACTTTTCGTTATTAGAATGGACATAAAATATTGTTGTATTGTCAAGTAAACATGAAATTTGACATTAAATTACTATCAACGTTTGAAAAGTAACCACAAATTTAATGTTCTTGCTAAATTAAAATAAAACCTCAACAGCAATTTTATAAATGTTTACGTCGTCTGCAACACACGGGTTATAAATCATAAAAAAATGGAATAAACTTTGCGCTGACGGTCTCAAAAATATGTAAAGACATGCATAAGGATAGTTCAATATGGCTAATAGCTGTAACTCATTCGCGCAAGTTCTGACTTAAAACATAGCATCAGCATTGCTGGTCTGGTTTTGATACATTTGGTACGCTAAATCCAGTCGGCCCAAGAATACCGACGCATCTGTGATCGAATTTAGATTCTATTTGGAGTTGGACGCAGGTAGGTGTTAAATTAGCGACAGTGACCATTTTACATTATGTTTAGCACTTGGGATAATAATTACCCCTATATTCTTCAAGTCACCCTTACTATAACGATAAGGAACCCATACAGATATAATAGGTTACCTATTTTTGTGAAATCCAGAATTCTTTATATAAATGATCGCTACAGATAAACCTACTTTCAGGTTATTTGTTACTTAGTTACATGTTGTAAGCAACGCACAAAAGGAAAAATCGGCATGACGCATCAATGTAAAGGGAAGTTCTTCGCTGCAAAACGTAAGTGCCATTGCGGGCATTATTTCAGTGAACAATTATTAAAGTACTACGAATGGTGAATCATCATAATTGTGCATTAAACGAACAATCCTTAAAAAAAGGTAATACTCAAATGAATTGCTTCCTTCGGGTAGATTTCGTAATACATTGTCTGCCTATGCACTATGTTCCAATTGTTATTGTGTAATAAAAGGAATTTATTATAATTTAAACTGGAATCTGTGCGATTTTCTCCATAGGGAAAATTGTATTGTGTAATCCGACTTTAGGAATTTATTATAATTTTAACATTAATCTGCGCGGTTTTTACCCGTGGGTTAACGATGGAGCGGCGAGAATTTCGCCTCAGCGGACGTTCAGAGGGTCGTATCCAAAATAATTATAAAGCATAACCTAATGAACATTGTAATTAGACGACAAGAAGTCAAACTAGTTGGGCAACGAGTCGGGTTGGCCACAATGAGCAAGTGTCGGCAAGTCGTGCCGTTGCACAACCGGCGATGGTCGAACGCGAGAAACATAACTAGGCTGGGCGGCGATGATGTAAACTTAAAAATTGCTTTAGTTACTTACTTAACCAACCGAGCTCGATGTGAAATTTAAAGAGTTGCATCGCGATCTAGTGTGAGGGGAGGGATGACCCGGAACTATGGGTATCCGTGGCCGTGACTCTTACAAGGACCCGCATAGCCCACAGCTGGTGTTGCAAAACCTTTTGAAGCGTTTTACTTGGAATGTTTTAAAAATAAATCCATGCTGCTCGCTTGTTTCCTTAGTTTTGATGCCGAGAAAATGTACCCTTGAAAGTATAATACTTTAGTAGATAAATTCTAATCTAATGTGAAACAGTCTAAAAACTTATAACCCAAACCTATTTATTCATAATCACTCATTTATTTCTTGTCCTGTTTTCCCAAACGACCTACAAATTTTCGTGACTTATCCCCACTAACTTTAGTTTCCTTGACTATTTGCTAAAAGTTTGAAGTTAGTTTAAAATATTATTGTTTCCTTTGACTTTACCTTATCTTACAGTTTCAGTACTCAGGATTAAATATACGCATTCATGTTATCATTTTACTAGATTTAAAAAACCTCAATCAATACCAACAACGTTCGTATCAAATCATGAGCTTAAGAACAATTTACATTACACGAATTGAAACGAGTTGCGAATGCCAAACTTGTTCCAAGGCAAGGTCGTAGAAGTAATAATGTTATAAGCAATTGTATCTTAAAAAATTCTAAATTAATGCGCGAGGTATTTAGGTAAGAAAATGATTCTTAATCTGAAATAATTATCAAAGTATTCAGTGAATAGCAAGCCACAATACATTCACTGAATTGATTTATCTGCTTTCGTAAATCAAGTTACTTTGTTATCTTGTTTGTTACATCTTTTATAAACAGTCAACAATAAATAATTTTCATTTCATTGCATTTATTATATCCTCTATTTTTATGAGAGAGTGAAAAATTGCCACAAGATTTTTTTTCAAACCAGCACTAATATTATTTATTACTTCAATTTATGTTCAATATAACATAACATCTTATTTATCTTTAACTTACTAAATATTATTTAACTACTACAATTTAATTCGACTTAATTATTAAAAAATGTTAAAAATTTAGAGAAATTAAAGAGCTAGACTATACTCATAACGAAAGTAACACAGTGGTAAAGATAATGAGTTACATAAGCACCTAATTTATCACATTTGAATAAATGTGCGTAATTATCGCATCAGACATGTTGTCTAACTTACTATGAAAGTATTTTACGTAGTAACGACGGAATAACGCAGAAAAAATAAATGCTCATCCAACCTAATATTCATTACTCTAAACGTTTTGTTATTTAATTTTGTATAGAACAATGTAAAAAGAAAAATTAAATATAATACAATGTCGATACAATTCTTAATACAAGCATTAAATGCTTAAGTGTATTTTTTAATAAATAAAAAATAAACAAAAGTAATTTTTAGCCTTGTGTCGAATTACTGCGTTGTACGGAGTTTGAGTGAGTTGCCTCACTTCGACAAAATACAAACTGACCTTAGCGGAATATGCCGCTGACCTTTTGTAAGTAAAAAGCTTTTACAAGCCCGTTTTAGATACACAGGGAAAATTAGGTTCCACATTTCAATGTAAGAGAACCAACATGAACAGTAATGGAACTTGCGCGCCTCATCTATATAGTGACAATTTAGAGTTGCTTTCAGAGATCTATGGAGTGAGTGAGATAAATTACTTTGAGATTACGGAGGAAGAGCACATATGAAACGCGACTTAAACTGTCTGTAGCTATAGAATTAACGGTGTTACTAGCTAACAAAATATGTACCTTTACACAAAAAAGGTCTCAACTTACAATAGAGAGAAAGGAGGAAAGAAAATAATCAGACCCTACACCACCACAGTGCTGTGTTTCCAATTAGTATCTAAACGATCTTGTAGTCTTTTTGATCGACTTCCAAACGGAGGTTATCAATTGAGGTAGCAAACGAACATACAGTCCACCTGACAGTAAGTGGTCACTGTCGCCCATAGAAATCTGTAGTCAACTTAAGACGGGATTGAATTTCTTTCTTAAGTCAACTACAAATACGTTGCTACCTCTGAGGACTAACTTAAAACGTCTCGGTAAAGCATCCCTGACCACACACAAACCAGAACACAGCAGCACGAACACTGCTGTTATAAGGCAGATTTAGGTGTGACGGTGGCGCCTCTAAAATAATTAAGATCATACTACACTTTCGCAGCATGCCAACAAGTGAACTTGTTTATAACTTAAAGTAGTAATTTAATATTAAGTCACCTAACCTGTGACTTATTTTACAATTAAACATTCACCAATTATATTCTCCTTAAATATTACTGAACCAACCCTATTACTACCTTTATTTTGTTTCTTGGAAGTATCTTAAACTAATCGCATGATCTTTTAAATGTTTTAGGATTTTTTTCATTTTTGTCCGAATTATACAATCAATAGCCTTTTTTATTGAATAATAGTGTAATTTTGTATAAGAAAGGTGACAGATCAGAGACGATCCTATTGAGATTTTAGACATCATAAAACAATTCTATGCATGTAGTGTTTTCTTTTTTTCAAATAGCGTGGTTTAATAGTTTGCTTTTCTTTATGCATTTTAGGTAAATTGGTTGATATGTTATTAGACTGAATATTAATATTTTTTTTTTACTTTAAAAGGAATAAATCTTCTTTTGCATATAAATTAATCCATTTATAGAAAATTTACGGACCCCACCTCACTATTCACCTACTTTATACCAATTGTTATCAATCAGATCCATTTCCCTTTAAGATATTGTATTGTAATGTAGCGAATATCCAAACATTTAAACTTTCGCATTTACAACATTAGCAAGATTTTTATCAATTCAATCTAAAAAAAAGTGTTGTTCACGTTTCTGTGCGACTTTTTCTAGTCTACCTGTCAACTTTACCTTCCCAAAGATTTTTAGATTCACATTCTTTGCCATTCACTTTTATTTTTTTATCATTATTATTACAAACCTGCATCATGACAATTGCTGCACATAAGTTCACAAAAGGTTCACGCCGTTTGTCGAGACAAGAAAGTGTAAAATCGCAAGGTGGGGTCCAGTGCCGTTACACGAAATCTTAGCCCAATTGAAAGGGGCCCCGCCAGGGACATGAATATTTCGTAAACAATACAACTTACGATAATATCGAAACGTACGCTTATTGTTAGTTAACTACTACATGTTTGCGATAAATTATTATAAAAGTAAGTACACTTCTACTATTGCATGCCCTTAACATAAAACAAAGGAAAAGCTAATACATAATACTAAACTATGGAGTAACTATAAAATGAAGGGAAGGTCTCAACAGAAAGAAAGTTATACAACTGCAAACGTAACCATAATAAAAAAAAATGTTAAGCCAAAGTCCGGATGCAACGGTCAAAGAGCGACCGACCAATAAATAAATTTTAAATAATGGAAACGAAACAGGCCCGTAAAGAATTTTAAATATTGTTAAAAGTTGCCTCGGCTACCTGAGATACTGGAGACGGAAAGCTGTCGTCCTCGCATGTCCATTCTATACAAGTAACGATTAAATATTGTGAATCTAGCTCGCCAGCAATTAATCCAATTACTTATTCATCTCTTTATTTTAATCGATATCTTTCATTCGTCTGTCCTGCATTCTGCAAAAACATTTCAGAATCAAATTAACAATTAGTTTACAGGTCATGATCACAATCGACAAATAATAAGATGTGTCGTTTTGTTCAAGAGATTAAATAAAAACAATTAAGAGCTAATTATTTGTATATAACTATGTAACTTAAGATCACGATCACATTCTAAGTCATCACATATGTGCGTGATTATTATGAATGTGGGAGGCTCAACTACATCTCAACTTATGGGATCTATGTGTTCTTGGACTTTCTCTAACGAGTCAACATTCCGGGCACCAATAAAGGATAGTAAACACCGCATCATTCTATTCTGTCTTCCCATTTTACGAACTTTTACACCCTTCTGAGATACCGCCCCTAACGTTCCCAATGATTTGAGAAAACAATTAGGTACGTTCCTCCATTGATGTTGTCCCTTATTCGCTAGCATTTCGCAAAGCAGGACCGTGCAACAAAGATTGTTTGACATTTTGCAAACTGGTTTCGTTTAACTATTTCAGACACAAGAACACAGGTGTGTAAAAGGCAAGTTATTTAATTGAAGGTTCTATGAATAAAATTATGTCGCTTATAAACAATTTTCGATACATTTTATTAATGTACTTTTCATAAACTGCATTATTACCTACTAACTGATACCCGTGATTGAATCATAGACTCCGGTGGTCTTAACGACAGCTTAATATAACTGTGGATCTAATTATTTTCCTTAGCAATTTCAATTTAATGCATTCTGCGCAACTATGCAGTTATTTTAATGGGTAGAATATTTTGATTAATTGCCCTCGTTTTAACTCGCTTTTAATTTGCAAATGAAATAATGATACTAAATAGATAGGTATTTAACCACGTGACCCGTTGATCTAAGGATAAAAATAGTTTCGATTTGAATTAAACTGAAATGCATTGTCTCGTATACAAATACATTGAATTTTACTTTCAATAATTGAACGTAATCTGTAAAAATGGTCGGAAATATGTGTATAAATAGAATCGAGTGTACTTTACCGGGGGTTTACTTGAGAAAACGACACATCTGTTCGCGAGTAACCCGACTGGGGACAACCAGGTGGCTGGTTTAGGGGAACGGAGGGTACGACGACCCCGGACCCTATCATGCGCCCGTACATGATATGTCCCCACGCTGATCTTAACTCTGTCTCGGTGAGAGCAAGGATCAAATTAGGCGAATCCACACAATTGACAAGCAAGGCAACGCTGCAAGTTCTGATCGGATAATACAATTTAACAAACTAAGGTCTAACGAATTGCTATCACACCAACGTATAATTTTAATTATAAAATGAGCAATTTAAGTTAATAACGTACAGCTAATTATTTACCTATATACGTCGGTGTTTTTTTCTGCTTGTTCGACAAAATATATGTTTGCCAGCAATTATTACTTATTAGTTACTTTTTAAGCGCTTTGTACGCGGAAAACGTGTGAATCAATGGCATGAATGAATGAATAAGCATGAAAGTCTTTCGCATACTTCGTTGCGATTAATATCAGCTAAAAAGTATTCGATGCGAACAATTGCGATGAGGTTTCTACGAGCGACAATTAATGGATCAAAGATTAAATCTCAATATGTTATTTCTATATACATAATAATTAGACACAGAAAACGACAATGTGAAAAAAAAAACAAGAATAACATCAATGTTAGTTAAATAGCGATACGCTACGGCCTACTTGTATAGATATGTATGTATGTTGTACAGTACACACCTCTAGTTCGGACGCCCTACATTCTCAAAGCGGAGGTACGCTATTTGCTTAATCAAAAATAAACATATCGCCTAACGCATTGGTTCACAATATTCAACGGCATTGTAGTGATTCACTTTGTTTAAGGGCTCGACGTTAGGAAAAAAGGCCAGGTGGCACGTTAACAGGACGGTTACAAAAAAATGGTCATCATACGGAGTGCAGTGAGGTCGGTTGGTGTACGAAAGGAATTTTATGTTCACCGTGAATGAGAAAGTGTTTAAAATCGGCTGGCAATCCGGTGGATAGGTGCCGACGACGTTCACCAGCACAATAAATCGTTGTACACGTGCAAGACCGGGAACCAGTCAGGTGGCCTAACAGCTTTGTATGGACTTATGTTACAAAATAAATTGTTTAAGTTGGCAAGTTGGCGGATTTGCTTTTTTCTAAATTTTCGGTCGGTGCTACATCTGCCAGATCAGGTATTTTTGCCGACACAATACAAGTAAAATAGTAAGATTGCATAGAAGTAAAATAATGAGTTTGCAGCTTGGGCGTGATATTTGTTGATATAAATCTATACTTCTTAATAATTACTATGAGGAGGCATTTATACGACAAACATGATTTACCTAGTTGCTATATATTTTCTTGGAGAAAAAAAAATAGCATTTTTCAAAATAATATAACATAGAATTGCATTTTATATTTCTTATTTCATTACATTTGCACCTTAGTATCTTATTAGTTTTACAGCTTTGAGCGTACACTGTTTTAATTAAAAAAAAAAACAATGTGAAATTAAATTAAATTCCGTAAATATGCAAATAATGAAAAAAGATACGCTTATCACAATCAATTTATCACTCGATACTCGGTAATGGTGCTCGGGAGAGATTTTCCTTAGTGTTTCGTTTGAGATTACAAATTGATGAATTCAATTTACGTGGCATCAAAAACTTCAAATCAATCAAATAGGTACCCTAAATATTTTTAGGTAGGTTAGGCAGTGGTAAAACTAAGAAGACGAGACTCCTACAGTCACGCCAGCATACTCCAGAAACAAACCTACACACAGTTGCTAAAGTAAGGATTTAGGGTAACTTTAGAACATCTGCCGCTAACTCTTGAAATCCATGTTACCTTTTATAAGTGTAAACGTTTCGACCAAACTTTATGTCTGAAGAAGTACAATATGCCCACGTTCTTTACAAAAGGTTAAAATCTAGAAACAAATGCGTCATGTTTTGGTTCAGGAATTGTAATTGCAATGAAACTTCTTTTGCAAAAGTACACAATAGCTCCAAAACGGCAGTAATCGCGCTCGGTGCAATAAAAGTGGTGAAAAATAAAACGAAACTCGAAACTCTTTTATCGCCACGGGAAATGAATGAATGGTATGATTACATAGCAGAAACTGGTGTCATTAAGCGTGACATCGTTGTTATATTTTTCTACTACATCTCGTTAGTGGAGCAACGTATATGTACATACACTCGACGTTTGTCACGTGTTAGACACGACTACTAAATCTCTACACCCACAGTAATTCAGTTCTAGTCAGTTCAAAGGCATTCGAAATGATAACTCGTAGCCGCGTCGAAAGCCGGCACAGAGGAGTAATTTCCTTCTATTTATTATATACTATCTGTGTGAATTATCTCCATCAATTCCTTGGTAGACTATGCTCCAAGGTTTCCTTGTAGATGGGAATACAAAAAGTTTACTACCAACGAAACACAACCAGCCAAAGTTTATCTGTTATGCGGTTTTGGATTAAATAGTGTGAACTTATTACAAATTCGTTTAGAAACATTTGTCTTGAATAGGATGGGCTTAACTTCTCAGTTTTCATTTTGAGAAGATAGTCTGAGAGGTAATCAGGTCATGCCATAATTGGTTGAAGAACAAGATGACCAAGCAATACCAGGTCACTAGATTATTATTAAACCAATGACGACCCGGTTTACAATGATGACATGATGACAATAAACATGATATTATTAAAAGTAGCACCTGTACTGTAGTATACTTTTTGCACTAACCAACTTCCGCATATGAATCCCTTATTAATATGTCATCTATCAAAGTCATACATTTTATTATTAGTACTTCAATTATTATCGTTTTTTACTTGCTCCACTCAGGTTCTTCTAGTAGGTACTGACATTGTTTACAATAAATAATTGTGTCTACTACGTCCAACAGTCAATGCAGATCAATTAGATGCAGTCTCATTAATATTCGTTGCTCAATTAACATTTAAATTATTATGCTTATATATTTAGTATGCACTTAGAATCGATACCAAAAATGAGTTTTGTGTAGCATATCACATTTATGTATTTTCTGTATTTTCCTTGCACGTTATGTATAGTAAACAACTTGTTGTAGAACGATACTTGCATTTTTTTATTATAATTTAACGAACAATTAAACTGTGATACAATTCATTCACAATATTTGTAATTCTAATCTGTAATTTTCATACACGATTCGCATTATTACCTCAAATTGTTTTAAAATGTGAAATATATGTAGTAAAGCATTTAGACACTATGGACTCGCAAATCTCCTTATCTTATTATCTTATCTTACCTAGATACCTGGCGTACAATTTAAGGAAGTCTACCTTAGCGCTGAACACACATTATTTTATCAGATCTAATAGGAAATATAATGTTGTCGGCACAAGTTAAACAGGATATTTTCGGAATCAAGTGTAAATATAAACCATAGTGGTGACTACATCGTGTACATAATATAAGGCAGTTACTTGCACAAATAGGTTGTAATGAAAACGAAAACAAGATTCCTGAAGGACCCACATACGAGCGCTAGATACCATGTCATAGTGGCCATACATAGGTACGCCATTTCCGACAGGTTATGTTGCCATGACAATAATCTCATATCGGAACCGGTTTACGTATGTACGAGTCTCAAAAAAGGTGAAGATGTTAATTCAGATTTTTGTAAAACTCCAAAGCATATACTTTCACCGCACCGCCCCAACATTGTCATTGCGACTGTGCGCCCGATCCGCTTACCTAATGTACTGGGTTTGCGAAACTGCCCGCTCGACACGCGCCGAACGTTACGGCTTAGGCATAGAAACATTTGGACACATTTTTTAGGTTTATAGAACTTTATCTCTCATAAAAACATACAGTTTCATTTATAATGAGATACATTGATTTTTACTACATTTATTTTTACTTTTGCGTCTCGACTTGACTTAATATACATTCTTACATCATATTTTGTTCATTTATTCGTTTCAAACACCGCATTTGCTCTACCCATTTACTTTTTTAATGTCAAGCAAAGGCATACGCGAGGTAACCTGACCACCTCTTTATTAAGGTTTTTTTGTTACATTATCATATGATTAGAAGATGAGCATGCGATGGTGAAAGGTCTTGAAGGTACTATCTAGAAATCTTTGTGATTCATTTTTGTTCAAGTTTTATCACTGCCGAGTTCTGATTTGAAAAGACATTTAATCTTAGTATTAAGTTTCATTTTAAATAGATAGCCCAAATATATGTCTGGCTATAGCATAATAACTTCATTAGGGATTAATCGTGGATCTCCTGCTGCCTAATTCATGATAGTCTTGGATCTGCATTCAACAATGTGTGAGGCACACTAGAAGACCATTGCCATAAGATTGCTAAAAGATAGACCCTTAGATACCCTATTGATATTTACTGACCAACTTTAGTTTTCTTTATAAAATTGAGAAAGCAACTGAGCATGCAGTCCAACTTATCCATTACCAACCCAAGACAGGATCAAAGTTCTTTCATAGGTCAACCACAAGTATGTTGGTACCCCTGAGTACTAAGTAAGAGTACCTCGATCAAGTGTTTTTCGACAACGCCCTTCCAAAAAGACCACAGCGCTAAGAATACTGTTATTATGAGGCTAAACTAGGCTTGTAAGATACCTTTGGAGTCGAACCTCCAAATATTCTACCAAAACTGGATTCCAGAATTTAAAGTTTAAGTAATAGGCAAGTAATAGGCAATATCATTCTCAAGTTAA
The DNA here is from genome assembly GCA_018250225.1 of Udranomia kikkawai. Taxonomy (NCBI): domain Eukaryota; kingdom Metazoa; phylum Arthropoda; class Insecta; order Lepidoptera; family Hesperiidae; genus Udranomia; species Udranomia kikkawai. The sequence continues at coordinate 13,443 of DWTF01000126.1, forward strand.
CTAAAAATATACAATTCAAAACTGATCAATCCATCGATGTACAATTTAGTGGAGTAATAATTTAAAAGAAAGAAGCAAATACATTTTCATCCTATTTTACATATATCTATTATACGATGATCTAAGGTACACTACAACATTTTAATTTAAGTGACTACAGAATTATTCTATGAATAGGAACAGAACAATATTAATAATTTTAAAAAACTATGTAAGTACTACATCCATAGTTTAACCACCAAAAAACCATTTGACTTCAATCTATCGTTAACTAATTGGTCAATCATACAAATAAATAAGCTAAGACATGAGATTTTGTTTTATTTGAATTTTTTGCATATCATCTATAGGCTGTAGTAATAAATTAAACATCAAGTCATGCATCTGACATTACATTGCAATACCATATTTTTTTGTATAGCATGTCTTAAGCGCGAGCGTAGGTATGCTCTACTATCGCCTAAAATTGTATTAATTATACCACAAATTAAATATTTACTATTTTGCATCTGCTATTCGAATTTATTAAATCACATTTCATTAATTTAAGTTAGATGTTTTACATTATATAGTATTAATGTTAATAAGAAGATATACCAAATCAAAAGAAGAGGGATGAGATCATACTTCCAATAACATATATCAATTTGTATTTTGCATTTTAATTGAAGCTAGCAAATTCATAAAAATCAGTACTTCAATCATTGATCAATCATTTGCCAATATGTGGAGAATCAATTATTGCATCAACTAGAGATTTTTATTGTGCTTTACTTGCACAATCATTAACAAACATTACAGTGAGAAAAAGAAAATGGGATTATTAGGATTTTTTTGACATCTACTAGCATGATTCCATATTTAATATTTTTGCTAAAAGAACAGTATCCCGCTAACAGTAAACTGTTTCATTATATGAATTTTATAATACACTTGATAAATCTTTATTACAATGTAAATCCTAACAAATGCATTTTTTATTATTGCACCTTAATTATTCTTAAACATATATGTGTATCTGGACATAAAGCAAAAATTACCTTAAGTAGATCAATAAAAAACATATTGGATCATAAGAAATTTACACTGCTTAAAAATTTATTAATTGCATAGTTGATTCATTGATTCAAAGTGCTCCAGGTGAGGTGAGGTCCACCCCCTGTGATTCGTGGGGGAGAAGGCGGGGATCTATTCATAACCGAGTGTCCCAGAATATAGATGATAGATGTCAAATAATAAAGTTGGACAGAATCACTTTTTTCATTGAGCAGCTTTACTTTTCTGACATGGACTCACAACAGAATCAATCAATTGATTGACTTGTGGTTGGAACATTTTTATCGAGTGTTAAGAATATGGTTGAAATTGAGCTGGAATAAGCTTCTGAAAGTGGTTTATGAGAAAACAAATTGAGAACCTCTGGTTTAAACAAACATTGATTTTGATAGATTAGAATATAAAGTAATGATCAATTTGAAGAACCATTAAAATCGCATAGAGCATTTTATCTAAATTAAAAATACAATATATCATTCATTATAAACAACCTCATTCTGAAATATGGCATGGCGATTTTATTGTTATGTAATATTTTTATATTCAATCATGTAGAACCAGCAAATTTTGTTACATTATAACCATCAACAAACATTTTTATCAATTTATTTATACATAGTATTATCAATTATGGTTAGTCTTTAATTAACACCCAACCTAATGGACAGGTAAAATGAATGTAGTACCTAGGTTATATATAATAATCCAATGCCATTCTGGTTTCACAGGTGTATGTTGAAGTGCCTTTTTGTGTTTGGCAAGAGATCCGTGCCCAGCTGTGGGATATAAAAGGGCTGCAGCCATTTGATATTTGAAGAGTCACAAGCACTAAAACATTATATGTCAAATTGATAGCATGGTCAAAAATATTATAATTATTTAGGGCCTTAAATAACCAAGCTTTTTAGAGATCTGTTTGAGCTTCAATATGGAAATTCCTTATTGTTAAAGACCACATGTGCATGCTTATTTACTGAGTTAGGTCAGGGAAATGTCAATGAATCTATAATAGTTCTTAACATTACTATAGAGTATGGTTTGTAATTATTGTAAGGTTTAATTTAGAGTAAATACTAGAATGCTACTACCACAATAGTTGAAAAATAACCTTTAAATGAAATATTTATTATAGAATTTAAACCATTCACATATTATG
>DWTF01000127.1:0-15502 GCA_018250225.1 Udranomia kikkawai
GTCGTATACGTCCGTGTATCCATGGACGACTGTACAGTAGATTATAAAACGGTACGCTCGCTTCCGTGAAAAATGAAAATATTATTATTTACTGCTTTTGTTAAAACCGGGCCACCGGTGTACAGAATCATTTTAATCAAACACAAAGAATGAAATACATTTTGTGACATTCACCTACCCCTTATCGCCACCGGGCCTTTTTTCTCGTAATATAAAAAGAAAATACACATCAAAGGACGAAAATAACAGACATATAAGTACTTTATTATTGTGTTTCATTGAAACAAATGGTTGTTCGTGCATCGACCATTACTCTACGTGACAGACGACACAATGTTATCGTAAAGTTTGATCAGCGTCAGAGTGTAATTCGTGGGTGGAAACATTACGTACCTGAGTAATTTCATTTAATCATCGTTTTAAGAGTTTGTTTGCCCTACTGAAGCTATCTGGGAAAATTTGGAGTATATTCTGCCATGGTTTCCTAAAAAGGATTAGCGGAACTACTTTTTAAGTATTTTTCAAATTATACTAGAGTATCTGTGTAACGATCAGGAATCGACTGACTGATAAACAAAAATTATCTGGATAGTAAGCACGAAATGCCTTTGTGTTACTCGACTACAAACATTCAACTGTTTATCGATAAAAGTTAGTCACGAACCATCACTAAGTGCTTCAAGACAGCTGTTAGCTAAGTTCCAGTGATTGAGTAACAAGCTTTGGATATAAGTTTCGTTATCGTTTGAAGGAAGGAAAACTGTGAGGTAAAACTTCTTCACTATTTAACGTAGTAGCCGCGCCTAACACATTGAGACTCGAGTATATAAACAATGTCGCAGGTTTTAGCTAATTAAAATTTATACGATATACTAATAGTACCAGTTCTGTGCATTACTTCAAAAATACCAAAAAAATGCAATCTACCAACCCAACATATGTTAGAGATAAAAAATTCTTATTAAGATAAAATTCTAAAAAGTAGTGGGAATTTCATCACAAAATTGCTAAAAGGATGCAGAGCGAAAAAATTGCTACTTGGAACTTCGCTTTGGGAGCAAGAAGAGTCGAAAAAAAAACAAACAGAAACAGCTCGGAGCTAGTGCTGAAAATTTTACAAAACGCGTATACTCTATAATATTTAATTTGCATTCGTGTGCGAGGTGTTTCCGACGCGGATGGATTACTGACGAAAAAGTCCTAATTAACACTCATCAAGCCCGCCCGCCCCCGCCGCGACCCCCGCCCCGGCCTCTAGGTCACGAAGCGAATTTCTAAAGAACGTTGTACCAACTTAACACCCAGAAACTTGGATGTTTCTTCCTTTACAAAACTTATTTCAATCTGCACGGAGCCGGGCCAGCTACTGCGACTATGTAATTAAATCGAAGTGAATTTTTGCTGCCAACAGTGTTTACGGGTGAAAATATTTAAGCACCTTTCCCGTTGTGACAAAAATGATAGCCTCCGTAGCGACAGGGACGCAAAGTGACGCAATGGGATAAAGTGTTCCATTTGCAATATTTTTGGAGTGCATATTTTAGTTAGCTACATTTTATACGTGAACTTTAAGCATTTTATTAAGATCCCTCTGAATGTATTTTTACACAAAAATTATGGATAAAGTATGGAAGAATATATTTTATTTATATATACCTACATAGGAGGAATATACCGTGATAAAACTCCACGAGGGTAACTGAACCAAGCTTGACCAATTAAAAAAATCGGTTACCCTGCACATATTTCCGATAAAAAGAAAAAAAAAATCCCAACCACTGAAAACTGTTATATTCCAAAAACCAAAACAAATTAATAAAACACATCGATACGACAAAAATATTCTCTGCATCGTGGACGTAGCTGGCCTAAATGTTTGCGTGGACGAATCTACCGGTCGGCTTTTTTATTTTTAAGCGGATTTTCCGAGTCTTAAGGAACATAAAATTTATATCGGTTACATGCATAGTCCAGTGTTTTTCATATAATTGTTATTATTTGCTATAATGTATGCTCCACAGCCATTTAGTCTCAAGATAAACCAGCAACGACCTAATGTTATATCCGGTAGCATCTAAGACTTGTGTCCTGTCTGTCTTTGGATGTATATACTCTATGTAGCGTCGATAGACTTCGGTTTTAGCTTACATGTTACCTACATCATCTAAGAGTACTTGTTGATAACCAAGAACTGGTTATATCGGACATGGGCCAAAGCATTCGATTCGCAAGGACAATGAAGTTTATGTTAGACCACATCCGATTTGTCAATTTACAATGACAGCGTTTTTACGTTTGTTTCTCTATACGTACTTTACTCAATGAGGTTTGACGCTTTTATCATTAGTAGCTTAAGAAGTGAAAAACAATTATTTATTTACTATTACAGCTGTTTACGAGTTTTTCTTATAGTAGCAATGTTCACGATTATGTGCTATTTTCTTTTCTTAAAATCCTACTTTGAGGCTGTACCTCCTTATTCGAAATAATAAACGATCCCCCAGTGTTACATAAAAGTTCTTTGATCCGAATTTCACATATTTTTAAATGGAAGAATATTCGATGTATCATGCAAAGCTCCTTTGTTTGTTCCCACCGCAAAACAACACGTAGTTACTAACTCCCGGAGTCCACAGTTAATTGGCCGGAGCCTCTACAAACACGCGCGTGTATCATTCCGCGAATGTGTAAGAATCGGAAAACATTTCGGATTTGGGCAAAGGTTTAATAGGCTATGCGAGTGAGCGAATAGGATTTTAATTAAAAACAAACAGGGCCGGCGTTTTTTCGCTTCGCAGGACAATTTATTAAATCCCGTTCGCAAAAAATCGGACCCAATTTGCCGGAGAGTCGCCCTGTCCCTAGCGGACTCGCGTCGCAAAAACTCTTTTAAGGCGACCTAGATATTTTCACGGCCCTAGGGAACTGTTCCATCGTCAATGAGGAACGAGAAGCGCGTTGCGCTAAAGAATAAGGCAAAATAGAAAATGGAACGAAAGGGGAACGAATAAATATTTATTCACAGCATAGTAACAAGCATAGTAACAAGGGACATTAATCTTAACGCTTTTTGTTTAATTTTTCAAGTAAAGAATCTTACAAAAAGAACCCTTAAAACCTTACTAGCTCCGGCGTTCTTCTGTTACCAATTGTTTATTTAAAACACAGGAATTGTCTTAGTATGCCATTGTAGATTATCTCATTATGATTTAGTAGTTACCTAAAGCAAAATCGAAGTTGGTAAGTAAGAAAGGAAATGTAAATTTTCAGGAGTTTGTAGCGTAATTTTCGATTTGACGAATATTTATAAAATGTTATGTCTAAATATTTGAATCTTACATTTAGGCATATTTATAAATGTGCATTAGCTTAAACTAAATCCCACTACAGCATGGATAAACCCGTGACTAGTAAGAGTGGCGCCACGCCGCCAACCACGCTATGTAAAATATGTATAATATACGGGTACATATACAGTCTATAATATAGTGTGTACAGTGTGACGATGCGTTTCACATCTGCCAGGCGTCTCATAATGTTTTGTTGTTGTTGTTATTGTCTTAATTTTTCAATCACCCAAAATCTACTTTATAGATTTGAATATTTTATTGAACAATGTGAGACGAAATTAAAAAATCAGCGGATAATTAGCTGCACATGCTTGAATCGTACCTCTCTTGAAGACACGATAGGATATTTTTAAACATATTAAACTCACTTCGCGGCATAACGATTCAGTTATCATTATACAAATAAACTAACAGAAGTAATGTTCCCAAATAAATAAAAACATTAGCTTATCGCTTATATTATCTGTATGTAACAAGTGCATAAGTTTAGTTAGTCATTCATCGAGGACATTAATGAATACATATTGAATGTCAACTTTTATTTTAGCCCAATCATAACGATTTAATGGACAAACTTTTAGGCTTAATTACATTTTTTGGTTCCGAATATTTTTTATCAAAGAGACTGATATGAAATCTTTCCTAGAATTGCTTTGAAATAATTCGGTACCGTTATGATACTTAAATAAGCAATTGGAAAAACAAATTTCAAGGAAAAAGCCACCGATACTTTCTTTCCGAAAAATCTTTTTATTTTTTATTAGAGAAACTTTTTCCAGATCACAATCACTTATTTTGCCGATATATTAAGTAAATTTAAATGTTCTTATTAAAGATCACAAATCGCCGTATAAAACGGTTTTAGGTAAAAAAAATGTCAAGTAACAATGTTGCAGCGACTATGCATTATTTTTTCATAACAACGACATCCAATATTAAAAAGTTTAAAAACTAAAAATGTTTACCAAGTACATGAAAATTTCCAATTTTATGTCAGGTAGTATAAAAAAACTTGATACCGAGTAATACTCGTTAAAAATTAATATTTTTCGCTGATAATGTAAGGAGAGATCGTTTATTTTAATAACCCATTTCTAAAGTTTTTGATGGTTCGCTCTTAATAATATAACAACGTCGTTTATATTATACGTCTTCATTACATCAGCAAAACATTTGTATTTAGTTCAGTTTTTTATTAATATCAAAACTGTATAGAATAAAATTGTTAATTTTAAAATATAATCTCTAAAATATGCTTAGCACCTGTATGAAATAGTTACCACTGCTTTGACAGACGAGTATCATGTAAAAATCGTACAAAGTAAACAGATAAAGAAATCCCTACTTGCTTTATGTAAACATATACAGGCGGATTGTTTCTATTGTGGGGAGTACGCTTCGCACCGTTAAGCTTTCTCCTCTTATTTCCCAGTAATGTATTCAAATTACATCTCAAAACAAATCCTTATTACTCAAGATCCGCCACTCAACGCGCCGACCTGTTGCCGCTATAAAAAATCTAATTAAACTTAACCTAATGACGTCATTGAAGACCCCGTAAAGCGTAACACCATAAGCCGGATGATAAAAACTTTCTTACCGAACGTTTAATGCTTAATCCTGTTGCTGGGAACCTCACATTATTCACCCAAATCATAATAATGATACTTAACGAAGGATTAAAACAACTACGAACTTGGTATTTTATCGCTAAGACTGGTAATATTTGTTTTTATTTGATCGAAGAAATATGACCAGATAGGCATTTGTAACTCAACCCCCTAGTTGAATCCCTAAATTGTAAACGGCTTTCAAAACCATCTTAATACAACTACGACGGAAACTAACCCAGAAATGAATATCAACTCACATTATTAGTTAGTGCTAATGATATATGGATGCTACAAAAACCTGACTTCATAAATGTAAGCTTTAAAACAAAATCATATTCACCTTATACCCGCAGGCACGTTTTCACATATGCGCGTATATATCAGAAACCTTATTATTTTAGACTTACAACACAAAACTCAGTTCGCACAGGCTTTTTCCACATGCTACCGAGATTATTTTCAGACATTATTAACGCTGAAACCTAGCTCCGCGTTTTACGACCTACATTTTTATCACAAGTCTTAAACGCATCTGCCTACGAAATTTCATATCCCGATCGTAAAGCAGATGGATATGTCAGGCTCTGATGAACGGTAACAAAAATTTTTTAGAGTCCTTATGTACGTAAAAATGGTATTTCCATGTCCCTACGTCCAGGCTATTAAAAGAAAGATAAAAGTTTTGTTGATACTTTAGGTGCCTGTTAAGTCGGTCTCTTTGCAATTTTGTGAAGATGTAACCAACCTGTAACCTGTAACCAACCACTCTGTCGGATGTACCAAAGCCTCAGAGAACTCAGGTGGCTGCTTATAGTGACCGAAACCGAAAACCTAACGTACAAAGTATAAACATAAGTTTGACCGCGCTCAATCATGTTTAACTTGCTTCATCATTTACAATCGACACAAGACAATAGCGATTATCGAGGCTTGCTCCGATAACATCTTTCATTCTGTACAAAGTATACTTATATTTTCTTTATAACCATTACACAATTTTCCCGTTGAATAATTTAATGGCAGCAATGAATTGTACTGTAACAAACAGCTACAATTGTGATAAAATGAGATTTTTCTGCGACCCATTAACTCGGACCTTAACTTGGTCGCGAGTTCTACGAAATCCGAAAAGAGCTATATTTTCTTTTGGCCGTCGCCTAAGGGCTCAGTCACATTAGTGGCCCAATCTAACATGGGGATATAGCCACTAACTAGTACACTTACCTCATTTACTACTAAACACGATTTTAACTCCGAAATAATCATTCATTGTCATAATATTTTCTTACTTTTACGTACTTTTTATATTTATTATAATTAATTTTCGAAATATTTATTCAGCTTGCATTCAAACGAATGCTACAAAAAGTCGTGTCAAATCCGCTCTGTACGCAAAGTTGCTTTATAGCCGCCATTTTCGTTATTTGCTCGCAATAAAAACAAGTGAAACGCTAAATTCTACCTGCACCATTAAAATAAAATGTTGCGTTCCTGCCATAGAATAAATGTTGTCTAGAAATGGTAGGAGTGTAGAGTAGTGTAGTTCAAGAATTTAAAATGCTTATTTCAAAAATACTATCGAATTTCTTTAATATTCGAACAGTATATATTTTACAATTAAACAAAAACACTCCAAACCAAAAAATATCAATAAGTAATTCCTAATATTTTATGCTTTTGTATGTTTGAGAGCTGGTGTCTTTTGTAACTATCCTGAAATAAACAAAAATGCCTATTATATTATTGTTTCTGTAAACAACGTATCTGATAAGAATATATGTCTTCATTTAATGTACAAAGAAATTACTAAATATTTATAACTGAATGTATGACGTTTCTTATCGACACTACATCTATGGTTGACCGTGATATTTAGGGGTTGAAAAAATACCACCCCACACTATCGCATAATAGCAGTACAGGGGATATAATTGGGGTAAATATGGCCGGAGATTGGCACCGAATGCGACGTCCTAAACAAACAAGCGTCGCTAAGGAACTGACGACGCTCGTGTAGATTACACGAATTTGACGAGAGATCGCGTAAATAAAATAAAAATTTTCAAATACACATTGATATGATGTGTAATTTATCTTCTCTTATACTGAAAGTAGGCAAAATGTCTGTTGGAGCCGATAGTGAAATGATTATCGTTTTCTATAGTCGCAACATCAGAAAAGTTGTCAATTGCCAATCTATGCCATCCTTTAAGGACTTAATCAACCCTGCTTCTTAGGAAGTCTGTATAACTATGTCATAATAGGTATTGGATCGCGAAACTTATTTATAAGAAAAAATATTAATTAAGAAATGGGAAAATTACATTGTGTATGGATATGGATTGATCTGACTGGTCTCTATATGTAATTAGGTGTGTTATGATATTTTTATCAACTATACCATCCACCGAGCCCAACCTGGACTATATAAATTAGAGTATTGAGAAGATGAGTTACGTCTAAGAATATAATAAATATGGAACCTGCTACTTACTGCTAATTTAGACCGAAAATACAACGTCCTCGATCGAACTGCATACGAATAGTATCGAGTCGAAACTGTAGAGAATCAGGTTATTTAGTCTTTTCATTGATGAATGAAAGGCGAAGCGATGTCTCTTCTAGATGTTCAAGTAACACCTAACCTACATTCAGTACTGAAGTGAGTGCGCAGTGCACGGCTCTCCGCAGCGCTGTCAGTGCCCCAGTTCACACAAAGGGCCACGCGCCGCCATGTATGTACGAGTGACATTGAGTCGAGGGCGCGATAGTGTTTGTAATAAGTGCTGCTGCTGCTTGATAAGTACGCTTGAAGATCGCGGCAGTGATTCGGGGATTTCGCTTGATGTCGCTTAAAGCGGTGGTCGCGGTATCGACTGGATGCTTTACATCATGTTTTCGTTTAGTAGAATTGATAGAGCTGCAGTGCTATTTTCGTTGCCATCCTGCCTCATTGCAAGGTGAACTTTCATATATCGTGCACTTTCAATTACTATTTTACTTTAGCATCAAATATGTCAATATATTGACATCATCAACTAGTTTAACTGGCCGCCAGGATAGCTTACTAAGTATCTAAAGATCTAATATAAATTAGACATGGTCAATTTCCTTATGGAGTGCTTACCTTCAAGATATGATGCCTAGTATAGCGTGCCATATTTGAACTACTGGGTGGCACATCACTGTTTATCTACGGATAGACTGAACTCTCCACAAATATCGCCCTAAATATGGATGTAGTACAACAAACTCTTAGTCAGTATACTTACCGAAGTAAGCTGTTCCACTGCATTTGAAGTCCTACCAACTTGAATGGAGTGACTAGAGTGTATCAGATTACAAAGCAAGTAATGTCAAGAGCTCTAACCTACTTTCAGTACTATTCAAGTGAGATAGCGCGAAGTTCAGCTTACCTCGCCGTACGAGTGCGACACAGCCTCTCCGCCAGGCCAGGGAACGCTCCACTTCACAAAACTGCACCCCGCTAATCAATGTATCAGAAGTTTTGGATCGTATCTTTGTAGTTTTGTAGTGAAATAAATAATGCCATGTCCGTTTTGAATCACTTCAATTTATATACTCCGTGAACATCAGTCCAAATCTTATCACTTCTGAGCAGGAGTACAAGACATTTACGTAACATAATGTCCTAATTTATACATTCATAATCACATAAAGATTAAGTTTACGTTGCAAAGGTCTTTTCGTGAATTTCTCATGTAACGTGTCCAAATGACAAGACCCCAATTAGACATAATGTCTATAGCGTTCTTCGTTCAACCAGCAGTTTTAGTTATTACAAATAATTATATTTTTCTACCTATATGATTCTTATCCTCATCACCAAACAATTTTTTGATACAGTTTGCTAATGTTATCAACATGCGACAGCAAGGATGTCTGATTAAAAAGAACTGAAATAACGTTTTACCCTAAACCCTTTCCAAAATAGTTACATCGTTGACACGCAGTATAAACGCAGGTCCTAAAAGCCTATTCTTCTGAAATGGAGCAAGGTTCCGTCTTTGTGTTGTCTGAATATCATTCTGGAGTTCAGTACTCTCATATTTAAAACCTCTTATACTGTAAATAACCTACAAAGTAAAATAACGTTAGTTAATATAAACCCCATTGAAAATTTTACAGAATGTTTAAGAGTATCCGATATTCAATATAGGTAGATATTAACATATTGCCCACTGCCTCGTTGCCTCTGCGCCAATCTGCATCGGAGTAGCTCGATGAAGATCACATGTTTAAGGCTTCCTCAATTACAGGAGGACGTTTCAGGTAGCAAGAGCAATACTTAAACGCAGGTTAATTGAATGAACTCAAGATGAAAGACTTCAATGAAGAATTCCAAGATGGAGAGATTTTAGGTTTCCTCAATTACGGGAAGACGTTCTAATCACTCCAGGTCTCAGTTAGAAGTAAGAATCCTTATCGCAACTCGATTGAGCTCAACATAAAAGATTTCAGTAAAAAGTTACAAAATTGAGAGATATTCCTTTTTCAGGTTTCCTTAATTACGAGAAGTAGTTGAAATCAATACAGACAGACAATCAGGTAGCACAAGCAATCCATGAATTCGACTCAATTGAACCGAACATGAAATAATTCCAAGAAGGAGGTAGTGCTCTATTAAAATAAAAGTCGCAATCACGCAACAAAAACGCAGGTCCTAATAGCCTCTACTCTCGAAGTGGAGCAAGGTTCCCTCTTTGTGCTGCCTGAATATGTCGCTCTCGAGTCTACCGCATAGCGAAAGAACTCGAGACGCGAGGGTGCAATAAGAATTTGCTTACGTAAGACGTTCCGTTCATAAGAAATGTGATAACACTGGTAGCGCGCAAAAGAGAGGAATAGCTAAGTGGTTTGCGCTGTTACAAGTTGGGTTTTTGAAGACGTCAAAACATTTCTCTTTTTGTGTCTGTGTTTCGGTTTATTTAGTTTTCTAGGTTACTTGGTCGGATCTTGTGCTGTTTTTTGAAAGTTGTTACTTTAACTCAATTGTTTACAATTTAAATCACTTACAACTAAACGTTTATAACTTAACAGCAGCGTGAACGTTGTTAGATAACAAGTGTTGTTAAAAGTTTATTTTTATTGCCAAGTCTAAAAGTTTTTGTGTAGATATGTCTATAACTTTATATTTTACTATTTCATTAATAAATAAGTAATTCAACCTGGGTATTGTATCTATCGGGTTATTACTCTGTGGAACATTTGATAATGTAAAGAGGTGTCAATGAACTGCAGTCTTTCGGATGTTAAGTGGTCACTGCAGCCCACGGTCGCAACATGGAAAACAGAGTGTGGGACGTATCTGAGCACAGATACAGTAATTGTGTACACATGCATTTCTTATATTTTCGACTAAGATTTAGGGCTTTTAAGAATCAAAATGTATACGCTATCAAGTACTTTTTCCTTAATCGAATATATTTTACATACATTTTAAAATAAAACGATGGAAACATGACATAATACCAATGATTTAGGCAATTTTTTTTCAATCCCTAATACATTTTCATAACCAAATTTATCGGGTGCCTGACAACAACTTCCAGAAGTGTTCAGCCCCTGAAATGTAATACAATGACCTCACCACACTACTCCTCGATTGAATCGCAGATCAGAACAGCAAAGGTAAACGCACCTACATTTGAAATTACAATACGCGAAACCGAATGAATGACTTGGTGTATCGTTACAGAGTAACTACAAGCTATGTGTTTGATGAATAAAGCGCGTATTACCTAGTTTTTTTTTATAACTGTGAGGTAGCATACGAGCATTTAGTCCACCTGCTGGTTAGTGGTCATGCCACCTATGGACATCAGTAATCACACCAAGAGAGGATCAAAGTTATTTCTTAGATCGAACACGTAGTAACGTTATTACGTCTCCCTGACCACACCCATCAGTCCGGAACACAGCAGAAGAAACCTGCTGTTATAGAGCGGAAATTGGTATGGCGGTGGTGCCAACTTCAAAATTACTTCTAAATTGAGAACATTTTAGCATAAACAATGCTACACGCAGTTAGCGTGGTGTAACAGTCTGAGTTATCTCTCACAATATTTATAGCGCACGTATAAAAAGGATACAGAATAATACCATGATATACATTCTGAAAAAAATATAAGTAACGAATAACAAAAGTAAACTCGCAGTAGTAAACTGCTTGCTTTCAAAGGAGTCATAGCGTAAAGTCCCTTCGGTTGATCTAAGCTTTTGACAAAAGCGAATGTACAGCCGAATACACATTTGTAGTCCAATTCACACAAAGGTACGCCGATTGTTGTGAATCACACATTTCATACGTACGTAGCGTAAAAAATTAGCGATTTTTTAATAGCATTACTATCCATTACCGTCTCAGTCGGTTAGGCGGTTAAACATCGTAACCAGATTATAGTTGAAAAGATTTTTTTCTATTTCTTCTTGATTTGTACCTTAATATGTAGGTTTTTGAGTTTCAATTCGGTTGCCGATGTAACTAACCCGCATGTTTCGCGCAAGTAAAGTCGTTATGTGGTATTAAAACAGGATTACTCATTGTTAACATGTAAATCTCATTCCGTCGCAATAGTTGAGTCTTTCATAACGAAATTTCAAGCTACAAGGCTTAAGGTTTGACAGAAATAGTACCTCATATATTACACCTGGTAGTTAATGTGAACTATCGTGTTTCAGACGTTTTACCAGTACTGTAGGAACGAAATTCCATAAAGTACAGTTCAGAAGATTTTTATTGTTGAGTATAAGAGAACATCTTCGTAAGTTTGACCCATAATGACTTTGAAAACTTAGTTATATTTATAAGCATGTAATTCTATTCACTACAGTTCATACATTTTTTTGCTTCATTATTAAATGGAGAATGATGAGATGAAGTAATTATATGCAGCAGATAAGATAAATACAGATAATGTAGGTCTCCGAGGAGTCTAGGATCAAAGCGAGCGGGCGGCTTTGACCACTCGGTTAGAACTGCACATACGTACAGCATATGAGGTTACTCGGCTGTGAGACTTCGGTTTTTTCTTTAATCGGATGTTTACAGTGGTTTACCCACTTTGTTATGTGACTGGGTTTGTACTTTTTATAGAAGGTGAGCGAAGATGCAGTTATAGCTCAGTTGATTCGTTGCGGCGTACTATTTCGCGTTCAAGCATTGTTTCCCTTTCTTTAATCCGGGTGGATGCCTTAAATATATTTTTTTTTATAAGTTTTCAGGGGCCCGTCTCAGAGTCTTTGTCCTGACAAAGGGCCTTTCCTTTTTTTTTTGTTTCGTAACTACGATTAAAATTTTGTCTTTGGAGTTTTGATTCACTCTTTAATTTTTTGATACTCCCTCTCAGATCCAGAAGTCACTACAAATTACTACAAGCTATGAGCACTTAACTGTGGTGAACCCTGGATATACTATATACCAATATAACCCTGAAATAGCCCTGAAAAGGCCTTCTTATGAATCATGAACAGTGATTCATAAAATGACGTAAATGACTAAAGAATCGAAGAGTACTTTCTCTTACTCACCCTTAATTGGATCAAAAAGTACGAAATACTCAGAAATTTTACAACCAATTTCTCATGCCAAAGACAACAAAAGCGACAAACCGATTTGTGCAATATCATACCTTATTTATAATATCAAAAGGTTGTCTTGTGCCTCCCTGTCGAGAGAGTGTTTACGTTATTCTGTCGTCGTGAGTGATCAAGGAGGAAAATCCATCTAAAGGCTGAATGAACGGCCCCCCACCAGAAGCGCAACCTGTTTCACTCGGAATGCAATATGCAATGCGAACCACGACCCACTGCCCGAATGAATCACGAATCGAATGTGGTGTGAGAAAATACGGACTCAGTCTTCCTTGAACAGAGTATGGATAAGACATATTTAGAACTTCCTTAGCGGCCATACTTACCTGCCATTCGTTTCATTTTCCTTAGCAAATTGATCAGTTTCTTCTTAGAAAAGGAAGTCCGGAGGGCACTCTATCACGATGAGCTTTGGTAATTTATTATGTTGCGACGATGGCGAGGCGAGTATGAAATCTAATAGATAAATGAAATAATAAAATCGAAAACTGGCCTTTGCTCGATTTTAGAATAGCCTAAAACGGATACTTTACAAATAAAAGCGAAATCGTAAAACCTAATGAAACATCCATCAAACTCTACCGGGAATCGTGCGCAATGCATCCAAATAATAATTTCAGCGGAGCAGTTAAATTTGGAACGTTAAACAAAAGCCATCAACTGTACCCTCTTCATCCACTATTGCCCTTAATCGGTCGATTTAGTTTATACTTAGCGGCCGGCATATGTAAATGCACGGGTCCTTCCGAGAACGCGCCATGTTGCTCCCTAATTATTTTTAATTGCCGCAAGCACAGACACGACGTGTACGGCCTTCGGAAAATAAAGTTTGTAAAATTTTTTTCGCGTCTAGTCACCGGAGCGACGATTGCTCCGCAAATGAGTCATGACGGCTCCGAGGGCACGGGAACTCGCACGACGAGTGGAGTAGCTGTGGCCTGGTGGGTACTTTTCGCACGACTTGGTAGGATTCGCTTTGCGGTTATGAGCTGCGGCACGCCTTTGAGGGGGGTCCGGTTCAAGTCTTGACTTTCCACGTTAGTGACCTCGAGGATGCGTGAAGTAGTTTGTCAATAATTCGTTTTTGTACCTACACCTACAAATACTATGACCTAGTGAATTTTATAAGAGCATGCTTTGCCCAGCCGATGCTTTCACATATTATTTATTTGTATCCATTATATTGCATTTGAATATTGAGCGAATATTTGACGTCAATCCCTTGACATTTCTCGAACTGCTATAGTTTTCTATCGATTGTACTATTCGTGGAATCGTTCAAATGGTGCAGTTGTCTCATGATATAATTTATTCAGTGATTAGTTTATTTTCAGAGCAAAAGGTTGTACGCTGCGATTTTGAAGCTATCATGTTTATTTATATTCGTTCTTGTTATGTTGCTATTTAGATTTTATGGAGATTAAAATGGCATTGATTCGAAAACTTATAATAATTTAACACATGTATCAAGCAATTTAACACTAGTACGACAATAAAAGTTAGACCAACACGCGATGAAGATGTTATTCACATAATAAGGACATATGAATAGACATATATCTACACATGTAGGGCATGTGTATCAGAACTTTGTAACATTTAGTCACTATCCGTCGGTTCGTGTGTTGTTTAACAATTTAGTTTTTGTACCTGGCCCGTTTGTTCGTAGAATAGCAGGCTGATCGTAAATCAGTAATGGCGCCCTATTATTTGGGTTTGTTCGCATAAATTTCGGCATAGAGGGCGGTAATTGCGAGTCGGGCGGTGCTTGCGCCGCGGGAGGTGCCATTACAGTCGAGATTACTGCGTAATAATGTGGTGGTGCCTTTATTTTCAGTTCATCAGGTTAGTCGGACTATTGGTTTATTATAAGCTAGGGTTCAGACTTGTTATGTGGCGGCATTCTTCACTTTGAAGTGTTTCCGGCCGTATTGGTATTGATCTGCATGCGCCGCAATCAATAAGCACGTGATATGTTATGCTTTATTATACTGCGCTTCAAGGCTTTGTTAAGAGCAAAAAATATCTTGTTTCTTTGCAAAAATAATTGCTCAAGTTGCCGAATTCATTTTGAAAACGGTTCTATTAATAAAAGCTTTATAACTCAATATATTGCTATGCAATAGAATTGATGAGAGACAAGATACAATTTCAGTCAGTTCATGAATAAATTATAAAATATAGATATACATGACAATTTTTAAGAAAAAAAAATGTGTAGTGAGTGAGAATTTACTGATTTATGAACTATACCCAGTCTACGTATTTACACTGCAGAACAAGCCGACATGCTACCCTTTACAAAAACGTTCAAAGTCGATCGCCATCGACCTCGCTGTCTCCGCAAATTATAATAATACGCCAGTTATTAGTTCCTCGGCTCGATTACCAACGAAACGTCAGTCAGGATTACGAAATCCGCTCACATCAGAGCGCATCGCATTAACTCTTTGTTACTTTATGCGCTTGCGCATAGCCGGGGGCGTTTAGCCAATCTGTTTAAAGCGAATACTTTGAAAACCATCAAACTACACAGAAAAATGGCCTGTCTGGCACCTAATTACAGAAGATACCTAGAAATTCAAAGCTAATTTTCCAGAGCCTGTTCTTCTGGTGTCAATTTCGTATGTTCGGCTAGTAAGAGAATAAACTACAATTCTGAATAAGTTTTTGAAGGTCATAGAATCTTTTACGGTTCGTGTTCTGGTTTTGGACAGTATGGTCAAGGGGACATACTTAACCGAAGCGTCCCAACTTAGTCCTCACGGGTGGTAACGCATCTGTGGTTGACCTAAGATAGAACTTCGTTCATATTCCTATAGGTAACAGACGTCAATGGGCGGCAGTAACCACTCACCATCAGGTGGACTACACGCCCATTTGCTACCACCGTCAGTGGTTGAAGAATAAAAAATGCTTAGATAT
>DWTF01000128.1:0-15464 GCA_018250225.1 Udranomia kikkawai
TTTTAAAAGGCGATTCAAGGTTTATTATATTTCGTTAATGTAATGTAAAAGAGTCTGTTGACATTTTCGTTCAATTTATTTTGGAATTAAACTCAGAATCTGCCCGTCGGCTTGCCCATCCAATTTTAAAATTAAATTGATGGATTCGTAACTAAGTATAACGTAACTCTGCAATGATTTGTGCCAGTATAAAAATAACTTTCTATATTTTTTTTTAATATGCAATTTATTATATTTGAGACATTACAAGACTTATCATGCCTAAATAATTTTAGAATCGTACCGAAAAATTACTGTTTTTACAAAATTAGGTATGTATGACTGTTATGTTTTAAGAGTTATTTAGCGTAAAATGCTGAGTTCAAAAATACTGAATACCAGTCCAATATTATACGTATTAATCTGTTTGACTTTAAATTTGCCATTAGTACGGATGTTTTCCTGATATAACATAAATCTGCAGTATAGTGCCGTGTGAAGCTAGCCTATACTAAATTTAAAAAACAGGGCATTTTAAAATCAAATACGTTAAAATGTGCCTTATAGTCACTATACACAGAAAATGCTCAAAAATTGCGCATATACGACTATTCACTTGGTTATTCTTCGATACAACAAGAAAGTGCAGTATTAGGTATGCCTTGTGAACTTCGCCTAAACACTACTTTAAAAACAGGGCATTTTAAAATTAAACACGTTTAAATGTGCCGTATAGTCACAATACACTGAACATGCTTTCAAAAACTGCTCATATAGAATTATGAGATGTTCATTTGATAATTCTTCATACTACAAAAACGTGCAGTATTAGGTATGCCTTGTGAACCCAGCTCTAAACAGTATTTTAGAAACTTCACTATTTTAAAAACAGGGCATTTTAAAATTAAACACGTTCAAATGTGCCTTATAGTCACAATACACTGAAAATGCGTTCAAAAACCCCGCAGGTACGGTTATTCGGGGCGGCCGTGCTTGCTCCGAACTATCTGCGAGGCTGCCGAGGTACCTTTTACACACGAGAACGGTTTGTTGGGAGAAATTGGCCATATATTATTCACGTAAGTACCCAGCTACTTGAACCCTTATGAGGTTAATAAAAATGTTCACTAACGTTACGTTCTTTGAGGAAAACGTGGAGCATGTTGTCGGGAACTAATTTCGGTTGTATAATTAATGAATATTTAATGCACGTGCAGCGAAGCTTCGAAATTATAAAGAAGCAAGGGAGAAGTTGTGTTTTGTTGTTTGTTGCCTTTTGGTGTGCATTATAGTTATAGTTAGCAAATTAAAAGCAATTGGCTGTTTGCTATGGTATCATAAATGAAACATGAATGTTGTGTTTTTGTTGTAAAGATCTGGTTCCGTCTTGCTTTAGTGAACTGTTTCATTATTTATAAATATAACGTGTATCATAAAGTTTACGGACTGAGAGAGCAGAACGAACTACACAATATTTTAGAGTTAGGAATCTACATAATAATTTTTTAACTGTAAGGTAGCAAACGAGCTGTCTATCTGATAGTATGTCACTGCCGCCCAATGACTTCTGTATTCCGTTTACGTTCCTATCAACCCAAGATAGGATCGTAGTTCTTTCTTAAGTCGATTAAAAATTCGCTGCTACTAGGACTAACTAGTACTAAGTTGGAACGCTGCGGTTAGTATGTTCTTCCAAACCCTTCAAACCAGAACACAACAACAAGAACACTGATGTTATAAGGTAGAAGTAAATGTGGCAATGTTGTCTCAGGAGTCGAACCGTGAAAGATTTTTACTAACTTATTGTCAACTTTTGCGGGTCTACTGCTGGACAGATGGAGTGACGCCCCCATCCTTCGTCACTCCGACTCTTGCAGAGGGTTGCTTCCCACTGTCTTCTGTAGTCGTCCATCTGGTCGGAGTCCACTACTCCACAACTTGAGGAGTTCTCTAAAAAAGTAAAATGTTCTACCACCTTAAAAGTATGACGAACGTTATAAAACCTTGCTGTTCACAGACCATCGTCAACCAAAGACGCGATATCTCACCACACGGACAATGAGTATCATGCGGCGGAGCGCCTGGGAAGGGAAGTACGAGCTGACTGCGAGACGCTGTTCCCTGACTGCGAGTCCTCGGTGCTGGACACCTTCACCCACATCGGCATAGACACGCTGCACAAGTTTGGACTGTATGGACTGTCATTGTTGATTGATTAAATTTGATTGGGAACTGGCAACTTTATATGGTTTATTTTATGTGATAATTCTAAGGGACAGGTTGTTGTATAAAGGTGGTTTAAGGTCATTCGGGATTTAGTTTGCTGTTTTGGAGTATCAGATTAGTTGGAGGTAATACATATTCTAGACTTTGGATAGGTTTGTGCGGGAGTTTATCTATCACATACATATTTTTGATAGAGAGAGAGAATGTTACTTAATGTAACTGTAGTTGAAAAAGTCTTATAATTTACTGAGTCCTAAAGTGACTTTAAGCACGCCTTTACCATTCCTTTTTTTCAGTTATTAATATAAAAAAAATCGAATGAAATCGTTATCTAAACGTCAGATAAGCGAGTTCGGGTACTAAATAAATACCGTATCACACATTTAAACCAACAAGTAGCGACATTAGTACAGCATTAACAGTGAACTATGTTAAATAGTTGTTAAGTACTCAGAACAACGCTTGAAGACGCTTATGGAAGCTAACAGTAATTATCTTTCACTGCAGCTTCGGTCAAAGGAAAATTCGTAACGAAATTTTAAAGTTAGCCGCCCAAGTTGGTATAACTTGCGTCGCTAGAATATTGGATTAAGTGGCTTTTATAAACATCGTTTAGTTTAGAAAAAATGTGTCCAAAGTTACATGTCTCTTGCGATTACAAAATAATATTTCATAGGATGTCAAGCAATAGACAGATATTTAGTATGTTTTTTTGTTAAACACTAAAGTGTAATAGTCAAATGAGTATGGTATCGGTTTTATGATCGAGAGATCGTGGGTTCAATCCTCACTCGCACTTGTAATTACTACTGACATGAACTCACTCCTTACACACGCCTTTGAGCTTAGTCGTATGATAAACAAAATTACTAAAATATATTTACCTACATACTAGTAGTTCCTTTAAATAAGAGGCGTAAGTCAGTGTCGTATAATTTATTAAAATATAGAGATATAGCGTATAAAGTTGGAAATGTTCCCGTGAAATAGAAACTACGTTTGTCAGTAATAAGAATAAAAACCAAAAAAAGCTTCACTCACTTCACTTGCAGCTATTGAATGTGGTTTTTAAATTAGTTTCGTATCAAGAAAAATCCAAAACTTTACTAAATATTTCCACGAGATTCATAGAACAGTTGTTATATAGAGAAAAACAGTCTTGGTTACTTCTTCCTGCCTCTTGCGCTTGAATATAAGGTGATGATTCAGGAGAGTCCTGAGCCTCCGTCAAGTCGTTTTTGGGACTGAAATTATAAAAAAAATGTTAAAAGCCTTTCTAGAAAAAAATTAAAGTCTGGGTGTTACCTAGAAAAATATCCAATGTTAGAGCAAAGGTTTTCGCAGTTCAGAAAAACTTACAGGATACGTTACAAGAAGGATAATGATTCAAGCAAAGACCGAAGAGGTATTGGCGACTCTGTTGATGCTGCAAATAGGCGGCGGTGACCACTGACCAGTGACCACGGGCCACCTGGCCCGCATGCCTCTTCGTTAGGTTAGACATAAAAAAAAGCAACGGCCACACAAACTCGTACAATATAGGGCGATCTGTATGGCACAAGGATCCTTGACACCACCATGCTAGAAAATAGTTCTAAGTTTGTCTTTTTCAACTTGTATGTTTATACAGAGTTTTTGTGCGTTGTCTATGGGTACAGGAGAAGTTATGAGTGTAAATAAAATATAATAATGCTGTATGATACAGAGCATACGTACTTCAGAACAAAGCTAGCGAGCTCATGCAGCAGATCATCTTCCACTTCAGTGTGTAGAGGCTCAGTGCCCAGTTGACACAGTGTTCTCAGGACACACGAGGTTCCGTTGTGACCATATCTGTAACGTAATTAGGGTTAACATTAATGGTTAGAGTAATTTTTTTTGGTTATTTAATTTTCTTAATAAAATATATTAATACAGTGTCTACAAATTCTCAAATCAAATCAAATCAAATCATTTTTATTGTGGAAAAAAAGATTCCCGCCACAGATGGGCATACAATAAATATTAAATTACATATAAAATTAACATTACATTACATAATACATTAACATTACATAATCAGTTTAAATTTAAATATATAATTAACTTAATACAATTATTATTTTCAACATTTCAATTATTATGTAATTACTTATTATTCTATACATTTGTCATTTAAAAAATCATTTATTGTGTAATAGCACTTGTCAATTAAAAATTTTTGAAGTTTTCGTTTAAATAATTCTACTTCAACAGTGGCACGAATAGTTGCGGGTAGCTTATTGTATAAAATGGGAGCTTTGACGAATATACTTTGTTTGTAAAAATGAGTTTTGGACCCTACTATACATAACTTATCAGTTCTACGTGCTTTATTTTTAAATTCAAATAAGTTTATGTTGCATTTGACAAATATACTACATTCTAATATATAAAGGCATGGTAGTGTCAGAATCTTAAGAGATGTGAAATAAGTTTTGCATGAATCCCGAGGCTTTAAGTTGCATATGGACCTAATGCAGCGTTTTTGAGCTTTAAAGGCAATTTCTTTGTCAACAGAATTGCCCCAAAATATAATGCCATATCTGAGTGTTGACGAGACAGAACCATGATACGCAGTTAAGACGGTTTTCTGAGGTGCAGTTTTCCTCAACATACGGAGTGCATATGATAATTTATTTATTTTTTTGCTTACAAAATCTATATGAGTTTTCCATTTTACGTTAGAATCTAAGTGTAAGCCTAAGAACTTAGTGGTTTCTGTTGTCTCTATTTTGTGCCCTGAATAACAAATATTAAGATTCTCTGCATCATTTTTTCGTTGTCTGAAGTTCATTATTTTGGTTTTTTCTAAATTTATTTTCAGATTATTTAATACAAGCCATTCGATTAAACTTGATAATGTTGAATTTATGTCACATTTCAGATTATCAATGTTTTTATTGTAAAATAATATGGTACTGTCGTCGGCGAACAAAGTTAGAGGATGGTTTATTACTTGAGGCAGAGGGTTTATGTAAACGATGAATAATAGTGGCCCCAGCACACTGCCTTGTGGTACGCCATATTTAATCATTTTGCGGTCAGATTCATAGGTATGAATACATTTTGTTTTGGGACACAAATGGCTAAGTTGAGTGTATTGTTGCCTGTCTGTTAGGTATGACTTCAGGAGATTATACACATTACCCCTAATACCGTAGTCATATAGCCTGGACATAAGAATATTGTGATCCACGTGATCAAAAGCCTTTGTAAGGTCAACAAATAGAGCAGCTGTAGGTATTTTATTATCCATTTTTGACATGACTTTAGTTAGAAAATTATAAATTGCCATATTAATTGACTTATTTTTCCTAAATCCGAACTGTTCATCTGTCAATATTTTGTGTGTTTCTAAAAATGTTAATAGAGACTTATATATTACTTTCTCAAAGATTTTTGAGAAAACAGGAAGTAGAGCTATGGGTCTGTAATTATTTATGTCAGACTTGTCACCTTTTTTAAATAAGGGCTTTATTATGGCCAATTTTAATTGGTTCGGAAAAATACCTTTTTCAATGCAAAGATTTATTGCATGGGAAATGACAGGGGATATAATAGTGGAGCATTTTTTTATTATTTTTGTGACAATTCCATCGTGACCCGGGCTTTCAGTGTTTTTTAGTGAGATTATAATCTTATGAATGTCATTCGATATCGTTGGAGGTATGAAAATTGAATTTAAAGTTTTATATGTCAGACTACTGGTACATTGTTTATTTTTCGAATTAATTTCAGCCTTAGCTACGTCAATAAAATAATTATTAAATTCATTACAAATTTTTTGAGGGTCTATGATCATATTATCGTTTATTTTTAAGGGAGGTGCCGATTCTATAGGACATCTAACTTTTTTATTATTAATAATGTTCCATGTAGCTTTAGTTTTATTAGAAGCATTATTTATATAATAGCTATTTTGAGACATTTGAGTCAGTTTGATAATTTGCCTGTAGCGTTTGTTATAAGCCTTGAAAGAATTCTTATTGCTATCATTAGGTGTTTTCCTATATAACCATAATAGCTCTCGATTTCGCTTGCTGCAAGTTTTGATACCCCGTGAAATCCATTTAGGCTTAACTTCACTTTTAATTTTTATTTTTTTCTGAGGAAAGCACAGGTCATACAACAACTTAAACCAATGATAAAAAATGTTGAACGCCATATTGGGGTCTTCATTTGTATAGACATCATGGAATGTAAGTTGTCGTAGATTGTCTTGAAACTTTTTCATATTTTCTTTACTGTAATCACGCCTAAATGTGTACCAAAATTTAAATTTGCACGTCTTCTTTACTGGACATGTTAATATTTGTGCTGTGTGATCAGACAACGCTAACTCAATTATTTGGTTCTTACAGCCTTTTATATTATGAGCAAAATTGTCAATGCAAGTTTTACTAACTAAACGAGTCGGGTCTTGAAATTCAAGAGTCAGATTAAATGAGGATAAAATTGAGTGAAATTCTCTCGAGCACTTGTCGTTTTTTAAAGTATCTATGTTAAAGTCTCCACATAATACAACTTTTTCTTTTTTATGAAAATGTTTTGACAACACATAGTGTAATTTTTCCCAAAAAATTTTATAATGTTCAGAGCTTATTTTAGGTGCTCTATATACACATATGATATAAATTTGGTGCTCAATCAATTTAATAGCTGAAAATTCTGCGATTCCCTGTAGCGATATTGAATGAATTTCATTAACAATTTTAAATTTATGTGTGTTCCTTACAAGAATGCAACTACCACCATGTCTATTTTGTCTCATATATGATGCAGCTAATGTAAAGTTAGGAATACACAAACTATACTCGTCACCGCTAATCATGTTGTGCTCGGTAATACATAATACGTCAACTTTTGTACCACTATTGTGTAGTTCGTCAATGCATACAATTAATTGGTCACATTTATTGATTAGTCCATTAATATTTTGATGTAAAATGTTGATCCAATTATAAACGAAATAAATTATTCTCATTTGTCATTACAGAATGTGAAGAATTATTATTAATTGTAACTTCATTATTATTTAAAAGGGGCATGTCAATATTTTCATTAATTACTGGCATATTACTTAGATCCATTTTGCAGTTATTACATAAGAGTATTTCAGAAGTAAGATTACAAGCTATGTCCGCCTCTGTTTGGGTGCTGACACTTTTAAACATCTTAATAATAAGCCTTTTTTGTATGAGAGAATTTTGATAATTTTCCATCTCTCTTTTGTAAAAAATATGTAAAATTTCTTTCAAAAATGATCGTGCAAGGTAAGTTACAATAAATCTAGAACTAGGAATAAATTTGGAGAAATTTAGATCTATATACGCTACATTATCATATTTGTTACAAAGGAACTTCATTTCATAATTTAACTTTCTTACATTAAGGTGTCTGTTGTATGGTATTTCGCCTACAATAACATTTGTGTTTGTCACTGAAGTTAGCCAAAGGTTAAAACTAAAATTAAATTCATATGGGTTTTTGTCATTGATTCCACCTAACAATATAACATAATCGTCTTTATTCAATTTTTTGATGTCACTCTTCATGGAGTCTAGAATATTTGACATGGGTGCATTCGGTTTTACGAAACTTGTTACATGATAATTACTGCCTAGAAGGAACTGTAATTTTTTTCTTAAACCAATGCCTTGATTATCTGAGATAATGATGACTTGTGATTTTCCTTTTATTTCGTTACTTATTTTTTTGTTGTAGACAGATTCAGCCGTAGTGTTGTTCCTGGTTTTTTGATTCAATGAGTTCTCCTTTGGTACTTCAGCTTGAATCGCTTCAGGTATCGATTGTTTTGAAGAGTTTATATGCCCATTCTTCGATAATGGTTCGGTGAACACTTTCAGTGGTGTAGAACCGAGACTTCGACATATATTTTTGCCACAGTGAAGAGGAGATGTTCGGGATGCGCACATTCTGATTTTTAACATTTTTTTAGAAATCGGTGTATGAGCGTTACATTCGTGGCTCGATAGTGTATAATTTTTAGATAATTTCTTCAAAAGATCTATTTGTTTTTGTTGCTCCTCTATAGTTTTCGTTAGCCGTCTATTTTCGGATAGTAAATTGTCTATTTCTTGATCAGCGCCGCATAATTTCTCTTTTAAGGTTTCCAGTTCAATTTTTAATTCACATGTGTAAAATTTATCACTTGTTTGCGTCACACTGTGCAGACTGTATGTAGAAGTATCCAAAAGAGTAGAATTGCATAATATATCTTCATTTTCTTTGATGAAACCAATGTTCGTTTCGGAGGTGGAACGTCTTAGTTTTTTTCGAATTGTAATATTCTCCATTTTAGAAAGAATTTTTATATCATTTAATTATTATTTTTTATTAATTTGTGATCATGTGAGTCTCGAACCCAGGGTCTTGAAAACAGTTTGTGGAGTCGAAGTATTGCAATCCGCGCTACCGAGTCGTTACCATCATTGACGAAAGTTGTAGATCGTTGTTAAGATCTATTAGTTCACTTCGTGTTGGTTAGCAACTGGTTGATGATTCATCGTCTTTATGCACCACCGTTTGTTTAACTTTTAACTGTCACTAAGTATTTTTATAAGTATTTTTAAAACTTCCGAATGGTTTTTACGCACTGAACACTGCACTTTGAGTTATTATTTAAGTACTGTTCGATAGATCAATGTGTTAATTGTACGTGCACTAAAATTCTTGATAAATTATGTAGTTATTACTGCTTTTTATGATTTTTTTTCGGAGAGACACAGAGGTACCGTCTTAACACTTCCGCGGGCGCGCGGAGAGCAGTGGATACGTAAGCGATTTCTGCTTCAGAATGTATCAGAGTTCGCTGAGATGAAAGCATTCAAGTATTCAGTAGGCGACTATTTGGGAAGTGCGATAGTAATACTCTAATGGAGGGCATGAAAGGGCCAATCACCTGAAAGATACGTAGTAAATACGTAAATGATATTTCGCGATATTCATACGTCAGCTATTTTGATTACAGAAAAGAACTTCAAAAATTTGGTTGGTATGCTTAAAATTTTTTACGTATTACTGTTTACGTATGGGTAATTTAATCAAATTGTTAAATTTTATGCATAATTGACAGAGCCTTTTTTCTAAAACTAATGAACCCAAAAATGATGTTTTACGTAACGCTTCTACGAAAGACCAGTCGACAGCAATCTACCCCTTACCTTTAATAATAAAAGTTGTTATAATTAAAATAAACTGAATTATTTATTGGTCAATCTAACAACCATAACATCACTTTAGGTATAAGTCTCCACGGAAGTTTCTATTACGAGTATATTATAATTGAACTCCAATATAGTATTTGTTTGTGGGATATTTGCTAAAATAAATATATTTACTTAAGGGATTTTGTTTATATCTGTACAAGCGCAAGTTTTCCTAGAGTCAGGCTGTACATGACCTCTTTACAAATAGTATTTGGCAAATATTCTGACGCTACTACGACCTACTCGAAGTCATAGTATTATTTGATCTACCACAGTCTTAGCGTTGTGTCGAAATTAAACATGACACACCTGTATGTTTTGTACCAAACGAGCCACAGAGAATCTGCCAAATTCCAGGGGCATATTATCTTAAAGTATTAATGTGAAACCGGTTCCATTTTCAATTTAAACTTTAGACCACATTTGAGGGGTACCTATTGTGTGTGTACGTATGTGTGCTAATTCGCTAATATTATTTGTCATCAAACATATGTCTAATTCACGTATTTGCCTTCTTCGTTTTTTTTTATTTAGGATTGACTCGATGCCATCCATATTAATTTAAATCGATGTCCTCGGTATCTGCATGTGTTTTATCTACCCACTTAACATGAGCGTTACAAAATCAAGCAAGGAGTAAATTTCATCATCATTTCTATTCCACTGTCGCGCTTGTGTCCCCAAACAAGTTATTTAGAATATTTACGCATATGAATTTAAAACATCAGATATATCAAGTTTTGCACTCAACCGTTTTACTTTTAAGTAAACATTTAGCTACCCTACAAACAAAGCTATAAAATAACCATAAATAAAGTAAAATTAATCGCAAATTATATATTGCGGATCATTGATTGACGGAATGTTTGAATAACTCTTCCTTGTTTGATACAATTTCGTGCGAAGCGTTGCGCCCGCTCATGTAATTTCTCGTTACGTCAAACTGCGTGGCCAAAATGATATAAGGCTGTTACAATTTGCGCTTAACAAATGCGATACGTGCGTTGTGCTGAAGGACTACTAATGACCCGATCTGACGTAAAAATACAAATTGCGCTAGAGTCACTCTATGGCATACTCGGTAACGTACATAAATTTTCGTAGCCGAAATAAAACAAACTGTGAATAGCACTTTGAATTTCAATTAAGGGTCTTTTGAAGGAATGGTAAAAGCCGAGAATTTCTTGTTGTATTTAAAAAAAATAGCTTGATATTAAATTATCTATTTGCTACATGTAAACTACGTACAGCGGCGTAGCTAGGGTATTTACTACCTGGTGCAGCTTAGGACTCATTTTTCTTGTACATTTCTTGATTCTTGAATAAAAAATTTTTAGAAGAATTGATCGTTGACTTTGATGCCTCGCACAAGCTACGCCACTGACTACGTAACTACTACTTAAGTAATATAATAAAAAAGATGAACGGAACCAATTAGTCATAATTAGGGTAGACTGCAAATTCATAGAAATATGCATATACTTAACTTATTGCTTTAATAACATGCATTTTCTAGTAAATATCAAGTAATGCAAGTAATTTCTCGTAAGCATTAATAACACATATCAATTTTGTACTACTCTACTCGCTCATGCGTGAGCATGTGCTTTGCACGCAACGTTACACGCGCGGGAAAGATGTAACACTGGTAATAGTTTTTCAAAAACACGTTTTATGCTAATTGTTTCTGTTTTTTAATGAAATAGACAAAAACTATTTTTTATGATTTTGAGGTAGCAAACGAGCAGGTCCGCCTGATGGTAAGTGGTCACTGTCGCCCATGAACATCTGCAGTCAACCTAAGACAGGATCAATGTTCTTTCCTAGGTCTGCCACAAATGCATTGCTACGCGTCCCTGAGGACTAAGTTGGAACACCTTGGTAAGTATGTGTCTCTGATCACACTTCAAACCAGAATACAGCAGCACGAACACTGCTGTTATAAAGTTGTGGCGGTGGTGCCTCAGGAGTCGAACCGTACTAGGTTCTACCACCTTTAAATGCCATTGGAAATAGATACAGATAGATTTCACGTACTACAGAATCCTGAATATTGAAACGGCTGAAAAGGTATTAAATTGAAATTATTACTACTATATTTACTATGAACTTCGATACGCATTTAAGGGCACTAATGCGAGAAATATCGCAGAGAAGAGCTAGTGTTTAAATATATTTTATTTTATTCAAACTATAGTTTCAAGTATGATGATGACTTTATTTAACCGCACCTCCTTTTTCTAACAATTTTGATCTTCAGTTTATAAAGAATATCAGATAGTAAGACTTGGTAACTTTAACCACATATTTTATTTTAAGAATGAATACTGTCGGATCTACTATAATACACAGTAGTTCTATATATAGATCTATATACAGTAGATCTACTAGAGACTTTCTAAATAATTGTTATAGCATTTTTTAATTTAAGCAATTGAAGTTTACAGTGCCCTTACGTCAATATTGATACGCTGCACTGACTTTCAATGTTTTGCTAAAATGAGTTGGATAACTGACATTACTCACAGTTAACTAGTTACGTGCTCACACTCGGCTATGCCCAAAGCCCCTATATGGCAAACATGACAAGTTAGGTACCTATATCTTCTTTATATGACTTACTTGACTTGACTTGACTTAATGTCCTAAGTCCCCTAGATGGGGCAGAGGGCGTCCACAGTGCCCGTGCAATCTTCTTTATATAGATAAATATAAAGATATAGATCTATACATATAATAAAACTGTAACTGATCGCTGTCTGTACATGGTAAAAATATTTAAAAAATCATAATGGGGCCTTTTTATACTCAAGAGATCCCTAAACAATTCTGTTCCATTTCGTCTGTTTGTCTGTATATTTTTGTTTGACTACGCTAATCTTAGGAACGGCTTAACCGATTCGTATACAGTTTTCCGTAATATATTTTTATGGGTTCCACTTAACATTTAGTTTCGAAATCTACGCGCACGAAGTCGCGGGCACAGCTAGTATTACATATATTGAAATTGTTTCAAATTTAATGTAATTCCACCATGCGCCACCGACGTCACGTCTCTATTACCAAGAGTTCGAAAATTTCGAATCCATTGATCTGCCATTAACCCACCATTGAGTATCTATCCTAATTAGCCGATATAGCGGTTATGATATATTCAATAGCTCCAGGTCTCCTCTAGCATGTTTGAGGACTTGGATTTGGACTTTTAAAAACCAACGATTAAGTTCTGAACACCGTTTGTAGTATTTGTATGTTTTGGAGATATCAATGTCCTAATATTTATTGGCACACCCTGTATAATAAAACTGTAGCAGAATTTAATTCTTTAAAATTGAATAAAACAAACCAAGTAACACAACCTAAAAAAAATCATGTTGAAGTCTG
Source organism: Udranomia kikkawai (assembly GCA_018250225.1). Taxonomy (NCBI): domain Eukaryota; kingdom Metazoa; phylum Arthropoda; class Insecta; order Lepidoptera; family Hesperiidae; genus Udranomia; species Udranomia kikkawai. The sequence goes on from DWTF01000128.1 coordinate 12,840, forward strand.
TCTGTATGTTTTGCGGCTTTCACGTACAAACTGGATAAATTCTGATGAAACTTTTTTGTTATATAGCTATTAGATCGGCAACATACCTTTACGCTATAATTTATTGTTAATAAAATTACTGAATATTATTCAACTACTTAACTTATTACAATCTGATTTTGTGTTATTTCGTACAACCTCTTACAATAAAATTTAATATCACTAACGTATCCAATGCCATCTACTTGTCAATAGATATACTATTCTAGTTACTTAACGCCACCTAGTGAGTATTCATATGAACAAGTAGCTCACCTAAGTACCTTAGTGGTCCAACACGCACATAACATTTTAACCAGGTGGCGCTAGCATCGATAAAACAGCTGTTTTGTTATGTTTTGCTTCTCTTTCGTTGACAACTTCACTCCAGTCGTTCGTTAACCCAAAGACTACAGAAGAGGTTTGCTTGCCAACTAGCTATCCAGTGAGAACGGAGTTGTTTGAAGTGTTGTGAAGTGTCGATATATTTGAAATACAAATAATTCGTATATAAATTCATTAAAAAATTACCCATCTAATTGTTTGTGAAGTGTTAATAAGTATATAACAAAACTTTAACTTTTCTGTGACCAAAAAATATTGTGTTCAGCTGATACCTTTCACAAAGAATTGATCTCGTGCATTGGTTGTTTGCGTTAGCATTTTCGTCAAAGGATTCGATAATATCTCCAGACACGTAAGTACTAAATCCTTTTAAACTACTACAAGGATATTAATAGTAAAATTTGAATATTATTTATTTTGAAAACGCCTGTAATTATGATGCACTAATGCAGTGCACTTGTCATTTTGACATAAAAACCAAAGCTCCGTCTTAGAGAAATGAGTCTCCCTGAAACCTAAACAGGTTTTACAACTAATAAGTCGAGCGAGTAGGTAAGCTTTAAAACGTTTAGACGAGCGAAAGAAATATCGATTGTTTGTTACATTGGCTGAGCGATAATGTTGAATTGCTGACAAAAACACCGAAATTAGGACATAGCCATCAGAATATTTATATACGACGTCGTATTTAGATCTAATCGTATTCATTTTACTTTCTAAAATGAATTATATCCGCTCTTTGCGACCTTGCATGGCATGTTATGCTATTATGAAACATACTGTAGAAAAGCTAATATAACTTAGTTTAGTGGATAAAATGACAAATTAACAGATTGAAATAAATATCTAAAACTTCTGTAGATTTATAAAACCAAATATTAGTTTTATTCCACTCTATTTATAAAAATATATTTCCAAGTTGATTTGAACAATAAATCTATATTTATTATTTTTTCATGTGGGAACTTTACATTATGACCATCATATAGGCTTAAAACTTATAGTTGAAAATCCATTTTGTCATCAGAATAAAATAAATTTAAAATCCAGTAATTATTTTAATATACCACCATTGTATAATTAAGACCCACCATTAAGTACCAATTAAGAGCTTTAAATAGGAATGTTTTGCTATGAACTATCATTTGATTATTTATTTGTAGTAAATTGAATGAAATATTATATTTTGTGTAGGCATTATACATACTTTAAAGAAAGGAACCTTATAAGGTGCATTCCATTTTTTTTTCATGTATTTAGCAAGCATACTTAGGTTCTAATTTACTTTTAATGGATGGATAATTTAAAAATGTGAAATATTGTCAACTACTACTATACAACCATTTAAATAATGTTTACAAAATCAAATTTATTAAAAATATTGTTTAAATACAGCATCTACTGAATGGATGGAATGGACTTACATTAAATGATTAAATGCTGACCTCAATTTTGGAAAGATAAAGTAAATAATGGTATAATAAATAATACTTAATGTAAACTTATTCCGTATCACTGACTATAAAAAAAATCACAAATTGATATTAAAATACAATGACAGATTAATTTTAATAGGAACTTACCAAATATATTATGTAAAATTAAAAAGATTAAAGCATATATACATATTTATAGTCTGTATTCAGACTTATTCAAGGTCCATCATCGTCGTGAGCTCCGCCGGGCTATCCCTACACAGACCACATAAGTAATACTGTTTATAAACAATAAATATGTATGAGAGGACTCGTGGAAGTTTTGGTGATTAAAGCAATTGAATAATAAATTGACTACTATTGGGTACTCTGTGATGAGCCACCTCAATTGTTTATTGTCACTGTGTGAATTACCCACACTTTGTTGACTAGGTGACTAATTAGCAAGTTACTCAAGATTGTTTATAAATGTTTCGACTTACTATTCTAAAATATATTTAATAATTATTGTTGATAAAAGTACTTGTTGTGTGTTCTCATATGTATAGGGATACATTATATTATTTTAATAAATGATACAAATTTAAAACTTTCCTAGGTAAGAAAGTTAGTAACTTTCTTGTAATCTGAATACTTCATCTAAATACTTAGTATGCAAAACTATATAAAAATAAAGTTATAGGAAATCAGAAATTAAATGTCATCAAAGTCTTAGAGATTAGACAGTCAAATATTAGACATTAATAATCTCAAACTCTAGCTACTACATAGCTACTATATCAATTTTGTGGACATTTTGCATAGATATAAAAAATATTATTTAACA
>DWTF01000129.1:0-15442 GCA_018250225.1 Udranomia kikkawai
ATCAATTTTAATTATGTGGCTACAAATATCACCACTTTATTTTATTCCTTCAACTAACCAAGAGCAGTTCCAGCCTTCGAGTCAGGGGGGTTTGCATACTCGAAGTTCGATATCATGAAACATATCCAATGAGGCTTGGCTGACTTTATTTATCTTTCGCTATCACTTATCGCCACACCTGAATTCAGTCTGCCATCCTAGACTGCCCAGGGAGGCTCAAAAGACAGGAGCCTAGAAGAGGAGACAGGAGACAGAACCTTTTACGGTTCGACTCCGGAAGGCTTCACCGCCACACCTATTTCTGCTTTATAATAGCAATGTTCGTGCTGCTGTGTGTTGGTTTAAAGGATATGGTCAGGGAGACATACTTAACCAAGGTGTTCCAACTTAGGCTTAGTTGACCTAAGAAAGAACTTCAGTCGTGTCTTAGTTTGACTACAGATGTCCGTGGGCGGCACATACCATCAGGTGGATTGCATGCTCGTTTATTACCACAATCATGAAAAAGAGCAACAAAAAATCTTATATTGACAAATCATAAAATAATATCCTCAAATATCAAAACGCAGTGTGCGCAGTACACGGTCCGGGCGGCGACTTGGGCAGTTTCTTTCATCCGAAGCAGAATTCACAGCTAATTGTGGCATTAAACAATAGAACCTCTTAGCAATACAAGTAACGCGCCTTGCTATTGTTCTTTTATGTACAAGCATTTACAGAATGCATGTTCGGACAATATAAAAATTTACCAAAAGATTGTTTACGCAACAATGCAAAAAAAACTCTGAATATGTTGCAACGTGCTCGCAGGTGTGAAGAGAATCGTAACAAGTGGTTTGTTATTAATCGTTTGGATAATTATTGTCTAATATGCAATATTATTTATGTTTCTGCCATTGTTAGCCACGTTGCTTTGATAATGATCATCTTCGATAATATCGTTAGCGCTTCACTAGGTGGGTCTATGTGCTATGTACATCTATGTTACGATAGTATGCATATATACATACTATCAATACCGTTAATACACCTTTGGTATGGATCTCCCTTTCTAGGAAAAGCTGAACCATACTCCGCCACGCTGCTTCGATGCGGGTTGATTATACAACTGGATCTAAATTTGCGTAAATAATCGATATATGTAACTTCTATACCTATTCAATATCTAGGTATACCTACATTTAATAAATCTGTAAGTTATTGGTGTATCTACATCGAAGACATCTAAGAGAAAATCATTTTAGGGGTATTTTTAAAGAATAGAACCCAACAATTTATTTAGAATTTTTGTCTGTTTATAGGTTTGTCTGTGCGTTTGTGCACTAATGTCAAAAACGGCTGATCTGATTTGAATGCGGTTGTCACTTACGTATTGTAGTAAATTTCAGTTATTATTTAGAGCTTAAACAAAAATAACGGTTTATAAATAAAAAAGTTGTGGGTCGGGGACGGGGAGGCAGTATAAAAAGCGCCGGACTAGTTAGTAAGTAATAAGTATTCGCAGTTAAAATTACTATTATTTTCGGTGATTATAACTTGGGTCTAACATTGTGATCTCCAATCTTCATAAAGAATTTCCAATCTTCATATAAATTCACATAGAATTTCGGTTTTATGTAAGTTCTGGTATCAATTTTATGGAGATACGTTTCAGCTCACTACTTCTTAAAAAAATAAAATCGTCATTAACAATACCTATTACATTAAACTCCAACATCCAATACAAAACACTAAAACCAATCAAAACTAATTAATAAATACTAAATGATTAAAATCACTAGCTCTTGTCAATATTCAACAAAATCTCGTAATCAACAAAAAGTGGATTTTAATTAATTAAATTCATTGACTGCTAAAACATCACTTGCTTTTCAATGATTCCCAGACAAAGCTCAAAGTGTATTATTTTATAGACAAATCGAAACAGAACAGGACTATGTGCTTACATGGGAATGAATGAGTTATTTGACTTTGAACCTTGTTGCTATTGACATAGGACTGTGATTGAGCTACTGATAAATATTCAATAAGCCATTTCGACATCGATGGTTAATATAATAGGGGATGGAAGGAGGCGTGTCCGTGGCTCGTCGCAAATATAATCAAGAACTGGAGATGTAGTGGAGATCCTGTCTTTATTTGTTAACAAAAAAATGTTTCCTATAGATCTTTAAAACTATTCGATTCATATTTCGTATTTTTGTGTCTATTTGTGTACCTATTGTGTGTATTCAATACCACAAGTATTACAGACATTTGATTGTTTATCAATACAATATAAGTATAATAAGTATCATAATACTTAAGTAATGTTAAATCGATATTCTTATTAATAGATAGTTTGCAAGAAAAAGATTACAATGTGCCACCAGATTTATTACTAATGCGAATTAAAATTCATTTTAACATTTAAGATATTTATCAAACAACATTCGTGCGATAAAATTAAAATTAAATAAATATGTATTAATTTGTAAAAGTGCTTAAAAATCAACTTTTAAAAACTCACTGATGCTGAACCATGGACGATCAGTCGTACAAAGACCACTTACGTATGTATAGTATTGAAAAATGTTACATCTGAAACGCAATAAAAAAGCAAGGCTACTAACGTACCTAGTGTACACCATCACAACCATAAATCTTTTCTAATATTCACGATGGGACTAATCTGACAAACGATATTTTCCTACTTCGGTGAGATTGTTGCAGCCAGAAACGTGGCGTGAAATGGCCAGTTAGTGAGTAATATCATGTTATTTGAGGCGACGAGGGCGAGGGCGCTCGTGACGGCGCTAGAGATGCCCGGAGTATTGGATTCCAATGGGTTTTTAAATCATTCTGGTATCTTCAATCATGTAGGACGAATTTAAGTTACTAAATTACTTATTAGTTAAAGTGAATTTCAGTGTTATGACTACGTGAGACGGTTGGTTCCGATTTAACCATAGATTTCAGAGATAAAACATCTGATCTCTTATACGAAAGTCTACTTAATCATTTGAAGAACCCGTATGGGCGTAGATTAGTCAGTTTTACTTAGGCATTTTAAAGATAACAAATGATAGAGTTTTATAGAGCGAAAACAACGGATCACTTGTATGTAAGATCGATCTTTTTAATACATAAATGGATTTTACATGCCATTTAATCTTTAGCAGATTACACGTAGGTACTAAAAATCAATTGTATTTTAATCTCTACTCCCTATTTTATATATCCATCTATTAGACATTCCATCCAATCAACGAATTACATGTACCTACCATTTTTTTATCTAGTCATCTATTACTATTTTCAAGTGATTCCATGTACTAAAAACCGATTTTTTATATATTCAACAATCGCACATCCCTCGCCTTTGTGTACTCGGGCCTCGGTCACGAGTACACTCTGCTAACCCTACCGGCAATACTTTCGTTCACAACATCTCACAGAGACCGATTTCAGAACTAAACATTAGAGATGTTAGATTCATCCTTTTAGTGCAGTACAATCTTTGTAACACGAAACAGAATACTGTGTCCTCGAGCATTGTTGCAACGAAATTTTATTGTTTTCCGTCCGACACATCAATAAAAATGTAACTTACCAAGTTCATGAACTTACCAAGTGAAGTTCGATGCGAGTTATGTGAACAGCTTCATACGAAGCGATTTATGCAAATTATGTTATTATACCTTTAATTGTATAAATAAAATTGATTCTTTCTGTTATTTCTTATGGTTTTAATTAAAAAAAAAAACTCAAGATAGTACTCATTTTCGTAGTGAGCAAACACTCCCATTTCAAAATTTACTTGGCCCTATTTGTAAAAAGCCTCACTGTCGATGATTTAAATGATGTAACAAATTTGTTGATATTAACTGTTGATCTTTTGATATAAGGTAACCAAAGATAAAAGTTTTCTATGATTAAAAAATGCAACGTTACAGCTTCAGTAGAATATTAAACAAAACAGGTCTTATAAAACAATGTAACACAAAATGTTGTACCTATTACCCCTGGATATCTTTATATCAGATGTGAGAAGTGTAAATAAATTAAACGGTACATGAATATTTTACGCTAAGTTCTTGCTGTAGCTTAACTAGGCGCATTAATGTAAAGCCGGTTGCATACGAATCCAATTTTATTAACATTTTAGTGAAGGTAGCACACAATCAGCAATCGGCAAGCACGTTAATTAGATATGTGCAAAATGTACGTTAATGTAAAATCGGTAGTTTATTTCCCTGGGAAGTTGTTTGTATTTGTTAGTGGTAATTGATACTCATCGTATTTTATTAACAAGTTTGCTAATCAGTATAAAGATACTTGCTAATGACGTGTGAAAATCCCTTGATTTCGCAAGTTACTTACAATTTCCCTAACGAAACTTGGGTCTTTTTACAGCAATAACATAGCTCGAAGACTCAAAAAGACCGGGTGAAACGTGACACATTATAATAGGAAACATGATATATCTTTTAACAAATTACAGTGTTATTCACACAAATATACCAATATATTTGAGCGTGAAGTAACTAATTTGTCTGCATATTTGACTAGTCTGAGAACCGCGTCGGTGGTTTAGAAATAGAAACTTTATGACAAATCATAACAAGTTAATTTAATAAAATACAGATAAATGAACGTATAAGAATATCTTAATCAATTTGTAATGCTGTATGTAAAGTACGTTTACATTACTTTTCCCTGTAATGTTAATCACGACGAGAATTAATTAATAGACTCGAACATAACCCTAAGTGATATAATTACGTCCATTTAGAATTTATGCCTCAGCTGAACGCTGATCAGTTTTATTTGTATGCGTGGGCTCAGTGCTAATTGATTTTATAAAATATTTACTAGAAATTTTACGTAGAATTATGCGTCTTACTAAGTGCGTAGGTATTGGGAATTTAACGAGTAGCATCCAGCAATTATACAAATATGTAAAAAGAAAAGATAAAAATAAACAAGAATTTAATGTTAATTTGTTCATAGAGGTGCAATAAAGGCAACATATATTATATTAGATGGCTATAAAAGAGAAAATTATGCAAAATTGTACTCGATCGGTACATACAACATATCATATATAAAGAGCTATCATAAATTGCAATGTTACGCAGCACTCAGCGTAATAAAGCTGAGTACACCGTGGAACTCAGCTATACAAGTAAGTAATATTTACAACGCCCTGATACTTTCTACTTTTATAAATAAAACGTTATATTCATTAACGGAATAAATTCTTTAATATAAATGCATTTGACTAGCCGAAGTACATAAAATTGAGTTAGTTGCGCTATTATACATAATACACAACCGGTCTTGCGATGTACCTAATTCCCTTTTTACGCGTATAACTAGGAAATATTTTAATAATAGTGGAAGTTATATATTAAAGAGCTTTCGTGAGCATAAAAATGTTGATATTGAGTAGAGCAGCTGCGTACTCCTTTACCGTTAATATGATAGAGCGCGACCCGGCGCAAACATGTAGAGTACAAACTACATCATTTTACGCCGGCCAGCCGCGCACGTTCGACGGTATCCTACGATTTTACCGATAAATTATCACGAAGATCATGTTCTAATGTTGCAGTTTTCTACCGGCACCTAACCGTTATGGGAACCTATTAGACGGCACGGCTAGGATAACCATACAATGTCGGATAAATGATTACTCGCCGGTCAAAGATATCGATGTAGATAAATGTGGGCTCAATAATTTATTAACAACCTTGCGTAGAATAGATTAGCTTTGATTTGTGTGCGTGTGCGTATTCAAATAGTTATCAATAATCAATTCGAATTATATGTCACAGTACGAAGACCAGAACAAAGCGTCATTATATCATTTCGGTCATCTAGTGACAGACAGATTTGTTTAACGACAAGGGTGTGTTAGGATTCAGGGTTACGTTGGTACCTACTAGCTATTCATGGCCAAAGATAAAGGATCGCGTCTGTGAAAGGTCCGCCATCCAACGGAGGTAGATTAAACTTGAATATAATCACTAAGTTAAGGAGTGAGTGATTAAAGCTAAAAACTAGTTGTCAACTAAGTCAAAGAAGCTATTCCATATCAATGAGGTGCAAAATTTTATGCAAAAATGTTATTTTAGAAATAATTTATTCAGACCCGTTCTCCTAAGCAACATTTTATAATGAATAGTGAGGGAATCTAAGTAGTTAGCAATAAGTTTGTCAACATACGATATAATTCAAGTTACTGACGCGTACGTGTATATTTTATCTTTACCAAGATCTTTACACTAAAATAAATTTATCAGTCATAGATAGATTCCTAAAATATTTATTGCATACAATTTTGGTTGGCACAATTTTACAAAGTGATACAAACTAATGATATGCAAGAGGAAATAAGTCTGATAAATGTAGCATAAATAGATATCAGGACTTGTGCAGTTAGTTATATCTATACAATACACATCTTTTTAAAATTCAAATTCGAGGTCGCCTTCTTTCCTAAATGATCGTGCAGGTAGGTACGAGTAGGTATGCTAATGATCAAAAGAAGCGCAATAAATAAGACATTGCTGTATAATTTCCGAAATAAAATTGCATGTCATTCGAAGGCGTGGTGGAGATATGCGTAATTATATTCCGTGATTTATATTAACTTGGCAATACTGCGGTTTATGCGTTTTCACTGTCGAAAATCGGTGCATGTTATGCAAGGGCGATGAATTTAATCTGAATATTGCGGCGCGGGTCCTGTCACGGGTCGGCACTCTGTTATTCGCGAATCTTGAAATGCTTTCAAGGGGCGTGAGTGTTATTTGGGTGGCTGGTAATGCATTTTTGCAAGCGGTCCGGGCGCGCGGCTGTTACGCAAGGATGCCCGGAGAACTGGTCCGACCGGCTCCAGATCTGGGCCAGAGCCATCTCTTCGCTAAGATATTACCGCTAATAGATATTGAACATCCAGTCGCGCCTTCGCTGCCACCATCGCCGCCTAACGATTATTGGCTTCATTTGCTTTTATTATAATTGATTTGCTTTCGAGTTTTTGTGTAATTTGAAGGATATTTGAGTAGGGTAATATTGTTACAGAAATACCGTATTATCACTTTGTTTTTTATACGATAACCATTTAAAATTTTCTATCGGTAAAATTTATTAAATCCTCTTACACGTCTTGTAAAAATTTTATAATTGTCAAATATTACAAACGAATAAATAACAAAGGCGGCTTCGAAGACAATAATATCGATTTCGTTAAAGTACGGTCACGTTCAAAATAAAACGAAAGCATTGGCCTTACATAATGCAGATATCACTAAGTGCTGACATTTCATTAAAATATATTGAAATCGTGAATTGTAGCTCGCATCGTCTGATTGAAGCGACGGTAGCGTTTCGCTGATGGGCTCTGATGGGCTGCGCGTGCGTTCGACTGCTATTTCGATATTGGTTTGCTTCCTATTATAAAATGAATTAGTATTTAGGTCATAGATAGTTCCTCAAAGCTATTACATCAATATTGTTTCCGTTTACGTGCTTTATAGCTAGAGCCAGGCTGCGTCGCAATCAAACTACCTGTATTAACGACACTAGGCTTGTCAATAGGTTTTATAATCGTTGATATAACAATAACGTTGGAATAGAATTCGCAACACATAATAACTATGGGTTATGTTGAGCGTGGGACAGAGATTGGATAAAATTTTATGTCGCAAAATTTCACCTGCGCTTTCATTTTGGAAAGGCACGAAAATTGTACAACCCCGGTTGTTATTAACATGGGAAAGTCGCTTAACCTTGTCAGAAGCCTTATGGGAAAAACATTCATTAGAAGAGTCTAACGATATTAACCCATATAGCGTACAGTCTAATAATAATGCATAGTGGTCTAATTGTTAGACTACCGTGGCAACATATGGTCAAATAAATAAAAAGCTTATGACGAGGTATGCAATCGATCATAAAAAGCAATAGTTAATATCGTATCGTGGATATCTGAAATCTAGAAAAGTTAAGATATTTTTACTATCAATTATTGTCTGCACCCAAGCAGTCAAACCAAGACATTATTTGGAAAAATACAGCAATATTGCGATGGCGTCATCCTTACCAGTATAAAATGACCGATTGCTTTATGTTGATACAAATTCAATGGACCGAAACAATTTACAATTGGCAATTTTGCCTCACAATGAACCAAGGACGAGGGTCCTTCGTCATACGAAAACAAGTTAAGTAAATGCATAAGTAACGTTATATCTACGGTGCGTGTGAGAAAAGTATTCATTCGATAATAAAGTATGCTGGCCTGATACCTTTGCTCGGCACTGTCATTCCACGAATTTAATTTAAGTAGCTTGAACGATCAACAGATAATTTTGGAGTTTGAATGAACTCGTAAATTCTTAAGCCATAGTAGATTAGATCATAAAATGTTATAATTGTATCTTACTTGTCACTCTACCAGTTTATGTTGTGTTGTTTAAAATTAATTCAAAACATAAAAATCGTCTTTAAAATTGCGCCAAATTGATTTATATGCATGTACATAAAAAATGTCCTGACTAACCGTTCACCGTCACCTAGCGGAAACGTGTTAACGCTAGGCACATAAAATTTGTTTACTTGAATTTCTACATATCGTAAACACCTATTTAAGAAAATCAACATCTGTTTCACCAAAAAAAAAATCACACTCATAGATGTTTGTCCTACGATTACAAGCAAATGTAAGTTTGTTTGTACGTCTAAACTATTTGCCCACCATTATGGAATTTTGTACATACGTCAGTTATTTTCTATCCTAGATAAAGATATATCTTATCTAGAAAATAGACTCTGTTCCCGAGGGACAAAAAATAAGACGTCTCGGATAAGAGCTTGTTTCTAATAAGATCATTCACAATTGCGAGAAAAAATACTCTGATGCATTTACTTGCCTTGGTATCTTGACCTCAAAATTTTGTGACGCAACTTTTTGAAGCGAGATATTAAAACAAACGTAAATCGTCAAACTATGAATAGGGCGTAAAATTCTGCAACGGTACTTCAGGTAAGGGTTAAATATATGCAATAAATTATAAACTCAATCCGCGCCCGTTGTCACGCGTTCCAATTAATATTCAAATTCCGCGTAAATATATTTGAAGTCTTCGAAGTGCTAATTTGGGTGCGTTAACATTATTACACACATAACACACGTAGCGACTTATCTTGTGCGCCGATAAATCTAATTTATTAGAAGCTCGTGCAATCATGCGCATGTATCCAGTAAACAGAGTTTATCTCGGTAAATAACTAGACAGCGGAAGATTCATTAGGCGTCGATCCGTGTCGGGGTGCACTGTAATCGAAGCAATTGTTCTCGTAGGAAATTCAATTATTACTCCGGGGTCTTATAAGCGTGTACTGGTTTTATAAAAACGTAACTGAAAACCGATTACGTAGATCGTTTACATCGATGTTTTGTGTAAAACGATTCTTGATAAAAAGGGCAGGTATAATATTACTCTACTTTATTAACCTAGAATCGTGGTAGAGTAACTTTTTTAACAAATAGAGTTCAGCATATTTCCTTTTACTACAATCCAAAATAACATCAAGATCATTTATGTGTATGTAAAAGAAAGAGTATTTGAAAAGTAATTAAACAATAAAATGCTGCTTTAATATTATGAAAATAACATTTTAATACTTAATGTAAGTTTACAAATGAATAATCCAGGAAAAAATAAGGAACAGATAGTAACAGACAGTAGTTTTCTACTAAAGTAATAAACGAAACTACTTTAGCAGCCTACAACCACGTTACAGCTACACCGACTACGTTTCCTTTTACGCCGTTCAAAAATCGATATTTCGCCCCACAAAATCGATGCGCACACGATCAAATCGGTTACGGGAACGGGCTTAATCCAGCGCCCGTGCCTGGTTATTGGAAGCGAGAAATATCGGCCATTGGGCAACCCGCTGTGTCGTTAGGAGTTGGAAATAATTGCTCGCGATTTATCTGCACTCTTGACTATAATTAAATGCTTAATAATTGAAGGAGCGTTTGCCCGACCGACCAATAAATTGTTAACGGCGTCGCCCGGTGCGATACTCGGTCGTGCTTCGTGCTTGTTGTAATTTCGATTGGAGGCGAGGGTAGTTCGCTCTCACGCTTCCAATGACTAGTGTAATCGCTTGCGGTGTATGTTCGCTAATTCTGTATTAGACCACTTAGCTGATCTATAATTTTACTTTATGTGCTAATACTCGACTTTAGTAGTCTTTAGTACTAGTTCGGTTATTATGTTGCCGTTAGATGCTATGGGTTGCGGAAATCCCAATTAAATCCCATGAAAGCTAATTCTGAAGTTCTTTCACAAACATATTGACATAGAATAACTTTGAATTCATGGTTTTCGTGATTGTCTTCCGAACCTTTTAGTAATTTCTGGTGAGTAGGTGTTAAATCAGTAAAAAAAATATTACATAACACATATTTGGTTACGTTCTCTGAAATATGTGACCGAGACACGATTTCAAAATTTGGCATTTTTGATTACATGTTTTAATATCTTAAGTTATACTCATAGGCCTTAAGTATACATAGACTATAGCCATGTACTCCTCTTTTAACGATGAAAACTTGCGCCTTGTATAACATTATCACGATTCTCCAAATAGATAAGCGCCTATCATGACAACGAGAACAAAGCCTGTAAACTGTACTCGGACGAACCTACTTTCTATATTATTTTGCTTTTCTCATAAATAATTACAGAGATTAAAAATAAATTCACCACGTTTAATCTTAATACCGTTAACTAAATTTTAATCTATTATTTTGCGATATACAGAAAGGAAATAAAATATAACTCGACTTATTAATTTAAATAGACCATTTTAAAACGTTATGTAGATGTAGTATAGATGTAGGATTAAAAAAGTGAATACTATGCTAACAATTCATACTTTTTTCTTAAATTGAAAAGACTCTAATAGAATAATAAATCGCAACAGAAACTAAGGAATTGCTAGCTCTATAACCAGGGTACGGCAAACATGAGCTGGAAATTTGCATGTATCGTACAGTGGTAAGTGGTATATGTTATAATAAATTCCAATTGTCTATTGTCGTTAAATATTCCGGGGAATAAATCAAAGCGTTATCAGGACGTTGCTGTAACGGTTACATCGCATTCGCAGGGCTGGGCTCTTCTCTATGAACGCTCTCATTTAGTTTATATAGCTATTTACAGATGCATCCATGAAAGCATATGTTTATAGTACTAAAAATGAAAAAACTTGACATAAATCGGCTGATATGTTAGTCAACTTATTGCGTAAGTTTGGGTTTTGTATTTTTATTACTGACTTATTTTAGAATTAATTATAACAAGTATACAATAAATATGATATTTATCTCTATAACAAAATGTTTGGCATGTTTAACTATGTAAATTAACCTAAATAAAAAGTCTTTATCCGTGAAATAACTATGTAAAAATGAATGTGACTCGTTGAAGTCTTATGTTTGAATCCCTTGAATATCTGACATTGATTCGTGATTTTGTTGCTCTACACAATATTATTAATGAAATTGTATAGACAAATATATGAGTTTGATTTTTTTTCAAATTGACTTCCATTGGTGACAAAATTAACAGCCCTGGTAGCAGAATATATTTTGAGATATCGATAAGTAGATCGGATTACGAATGGCGACAAAATAGGAACGACGCGCTGTTTCGGACACAGCAGCTCCCCTTTATTCACAAATAGCGCGCATAAATATAAAGCTAGACACTTGTTGGCAACACACAAGCTTAACAGGCCTATCTGCTTTACCCTCGAGAATTGTTACGCGCTTGCCGCTGGCAATATTGAATTATTTTTTCCTTAAACGAACGTAAGCTTGTCACATAAATGTTTTAGCGCGCTTGTCATATAAATGTTGAATTATTGTCAATACTCGATATATTATTATAATATATGCAATTGTTATTTGATTTTGAATTATAAATATGTTTTTTTTAATTACTTGATTTTTTTTATTACTCCGAGACTCCTATAATATTGTTTTAATCGATACATGAAATAAAGCTAAATAAGATCGAAAAAAGTTGGCTGGGGATACTTAAAATAAACAACAGAACACGTTCCAACAATTTTCCGATTTTTTTTTTCTGTTTATTTGAATGCGCATCACGTAAAAATGGTTAGACGGATTTTGGAATGGAACGGAACAAATGGTGGAATGCACAAACGGAACAGAACGGGCACAGCTAGTAAAACATTTTTGTGTATTAAGCGTAAATCCTCAGGCTTTGAGGTATGCATAAATCCCTTCAAAACAATTTCTGTAAATCAATAGAATTAACCATATAAAGTATTTTATCAAAGGTAATATATAGCATCTGTAAATATTCAAGATAATCTACGCTACAATTCTGGTAATCCCCAAAAATTCTGGTATCGATAAATAAAATTCTGGATCTAATAAAGGAAAATATATGAATACAAATATAGAGAATACTTCTTTTACTTTAAAGTTCACTTTCAAAAAAAATACCGCATGATCCCTTCATGCGGTAATACCGCTATGTCATAGTCATATCGTAATTGAGTCATAGGCGTCATGCTGTGGAAGGCCATGAGAGCAACGTCGACACCGTTAAGGCGGATTTGAGATTACGTCCCACAAATAGAACATGCGGGCTGATCAAGAAAATAAAAATAATGCAGGTCATACAAAGTGCCGTATTCTAACTAAATAAGCAAGAAGTTCTTTTTAAGGTTGCCCACAAACCCGCTGCTGCCTGAGGACTAAGTTCTTTTGAGGATTAAGTTCTGAGGACTAAGACATCGGTTAAATACTTGAACCTGACGTGGCTAAGTCGTTGAGCACATCATTGAAAGCAAAACACAGCAGTAAGAACACTGCTGTTATAAGGCAGAAAGAGGTGTGACGGTGGTGCCTCCGGAGTCGAACCGTAAAAGGTTTTAGTACCTTCAAAACGTATAGAGTGTGTAACCAACCGGGTGGTCTATAGAATTTAGATCGAACTAAAATATCTCAAGAAAAGATATATGACTCCTTATATCTTTGTGATAGACACTGTAACAACTAACTGGACTGTATGTCAGTTTTATATATGTTGTATTAAAATATGTGTAATCGGCTTAAATATAATATAAAGAGTTATAATCATAGCTTTTCGTATAACAAAGAATTGGTTCTACTCGTGAAACTAAGCTGTAATTTGATACACACAGATGACTTCTGGCATTCTTTCCATGAAACCTTAAGCAAAAGCAATACTTCTTTGTCTAATATGTATATTACCAAAACATAACTAGCGACATAATATCGTGGACATTATCACACATTAAATTAATAATAGCGCCGGAATAACAATATGTGGGCGTTTTCGTATGTAATATTAATGTTAATTTATTCTCAAAATATACAGACCTCCTATACAAAGCCTGATAAAATTGCGACTTAACACTGAATTAGGTTCCCTGATTACGTCAAATTAGAAGTAGATCTAATTATTTATTAAGTCTAAAACAGATTATGATTGTAGATTAATGTGTACAAGTAACTTGTGTAATTAATGAGGTTGTGATACTGATGAGGTAATTCATGGTCTAATAATGAAGGTCTGGAATATTTAACTAGAACTTACTGAGTGAATAGTAATACATTTGTGCTAAACTCAAGACAGAATCGAAATTCCATCTTGGGTCGACTACAAATAAGTCGCTATCCCGGAGGACTAAGTTGGAATATCTCAATTAAGTTTGTCTCCCATAGTGCGGCCTTCAAACCACGACACAGTAGCAATAACAATGTTCTAAGAAGACGGAATAGGTGTACCTAGTTCTAAATTCACAATGTTCTAACATTTAATATTTTATTATACAATATGGTTTTAATTTCACACTATGCTTTTTAACTATTACGTATTAATAAAATCAATTTTAAAACATTTTTGCATATTCAAACAGGATCGTTGTTATGATTAATAAATTTAAGATGCAAATCGAACTGGCTGCTAGAACATATCGTTTTCTTGCTTCGAATGCGAAGTGATATTTAATATAATAAATAATAAATAGATGTAATTTATTGCACGATGAATACAATAATATGGACCTATAATTCGGCGTGACTGCATGATCCGTTATCTATCCGGGTCATATATTGTTAAATAGTAACTGTCACAGAACGTACGGTACGCGTGTGCCAGCCGTGAGATGCCGCCGAAGATTTGGGTGCCATTTTACCAAAGATAATAATTACGATGTGCGAATACCGCGGTTCTTTAGATTATGCTTTGACAAATCACGACTTTGCAATTCCAATGCAGCAGATTTAATGTATGGGCGGCAGTTTGCATTCTAACCGCGACCCGGCAGGCCACCTCTTTCCTAATGCACGCTTATTTGAGCTTTTTAACCTTTCATCCATTGTAGGGTTTGAGCATTAAACAATACACATAAAACGGATATTCGCAGAAGTTATTGATCCATCTTCGAGCGTCAATAAGGATTTACTATGAAATGGTCTGCATTCTCCTTTTTTTCTCAATAGTATAAAATTGTACATCGATTAAACGGCAATACAATAAGAAACATATTTTTGATCAAATAAGTATCTTATAAAATGTTCTTAAGTTCAGTCAGAGTCTGTTTCTGTTTGAATGGTCAGTAAATGATGCACTTATTCCAGTGCCAGAATAAAATAGACGGAGCTCTGGTGCTATGAAGCAGAAGTAGTCGTAGCGGTGGTGTCTCTGGAGTCGTGCTAGATTCTATCTACTTTCTAATCTTCTCTTTCTAATAAGATTCTAAAGTTTAGTCTTCGCAGGGACAAAGATAGCAAAAGCAATTGGAGAGTAGAAATGTAGACCCCGCGTAACAAATGCCTTAGAGCAGCCGGCTGTTACAACGCAGTAGTTACGAATGAATAAGAGCCCGGGTTCTTATTTATTGTGTGTAAAGGCTGTTATATAGGTTTGAAGGTGGTAGAACCTTCTACGGTTTGACTCCGGAGGCACCATCGCCACACCTATTACTGCTTATAACAACAGTGTTCGTGCTCCTGTGTCTGCGAGTGTGGTCACCGAGGCGTTCCAACTTAGCCCTTAGGGGTAGCAACGCATTTGTAGTGGACCTAAGAAAAAAATTCGGTCCTGTCTTAATTTGACTACAGAGTCTAGTGACCATTTACCATCAGGTGGATTGCATTTTCGTTTACTACCTCAATATAATAAAACAAAGATAAACTTAACCAAGAGGTTCGAACTTATTTCGAAGGGATAGCAACGAATTTGTGGTCGACCTGAGAAAGAACTTCGGTTCTTTCGTACCATTGGTGTCAGTGAACTCTCGCCATCAGATGCACTGCAAGCTCGTTTGCTACCTCTCAGTTATAAAAAAATATATCGTGTTGTGAGTGAAATAG